>BLBF01000069.1:2128040-2139874 GCA_015471245.1 Laticauda colubrina
AAAAGAAGGAAGGAAGGAAGGAAGGGGAAGGGAGAAAGAGGGAAGGAAAAGAAAGGGAAAAGAAAGAAGGAAGTTTGATCTTGATGAAAGGAGGGAGGGAGGGAAGTAAAGAGTGGAAGGAAGGAAAAAGGAAAGAAGGAAGGATGATCTTGAGGAAGGAAGGAAGAGAGGGAGGGAGGGAAGGAAAAGAAAGAGGGAGGAAAGGAAAAGGAAAGAAGGAAGGTTGATCTTGAGGAAGGTTTGGGGGAAGGCAGGGGAAGTAAAGAAAAGGAAGGAAGGAAGGGGAAGGGAGAAAGAGAGGGAAGGAAAAGAGGAAGGAAGGAAAAAAGAAAGAAGGAAGGTTTATCTTGAAGAAAGGAAGGAAGGAAAGAAAAAAAAAATTGGATGACTATTAAATATTGACAAACAGCAGTTGTCAACCAGCATGATTGGTGAAGGGACTTTTGACAGTGAAGAAATCAGGGTGGTAAATGGCTTTCCTTCCGTGGGCTCCGGAGGAGATAAGGATGGACTGAACGTTCTGGAGAGGTATAGAAGCACTTAACCCCAGGCAGGGAGACAGTGACAAATGTCAGTGAGTTTATGAGGGATAAAGACAACATCTTTGTGACCACAGAGATCAAGAGAATAATGATCTTTCCATGGCAAAATACACACACACACACACCCCATGGGAAAAGCCATCATTCCTGCACCAAACCAACTCTCTCCTCTTCTTCCGTGATCCACAGGAGTAAGTCATTTACTTCAGGCCTGTGATGTGAGCAGATAAAGAGGCCAGAGGTATTTATCTCACACTGCAAGATGGAGAGAGGGAGAGAGAAGGAAGATAAACCGACCAGGTGGATGGATACAATTGGGAACTTGCCAATAGCAAGACAGGAGGAATTGGGCTCAGGCTGCATCACTTCCCGAATTAAATCATTGGGAATGAAAAAAAAATATATATGTAGAGTTATAGAATAACAGAGTTGGAAGGGACCTTGGAGGTCTTCTAGTCCAACCCCCTGCTTAGGCAGGAAACCCAATACCATTTCAGACAAATGGCTGTCCAATCTCTTCTTTAAAACTTCCAGTGTTGGAGCATTCACAATTTCTGGAGGCAAATTGTTCCACTGGTTAATTGTTCTGACTGTCCAGAAATTTCTCTTTAGTTTATTTTTCTTATATGTATCCATGTATTCATAACTATGTTTTTACTTATACCTATTATCTTGTAAGCAATTGGCAAACCAAATAAAATAAATACATAGTTCCAGGTTGCTTCTCTCCTTGGTTAGTTTCCATTCGTTGCTTCTTGTCCTGCCTTCAGGTGCTTTGGAGAATAGAGGTACAGATTAGAGGTACATATTAACAGAGTTGGAAGGGACCTTGTAGGTCATCTAATCCAACCCCCCACCCAGGCAGGAGACCCTACAGCATTTCTGACCGATGGCTGTCCAGCCTCTTCTTGAAAGCCTCCAGGGATGAAGCTCCCACAACTTTTGAAGGCAACTTCTTGTTCCATGGGTGGATTGTTCTCCCTGTCAGAAAATTGGACTTACAGTAACCATTTTTGTGGACCATGTTTTGGACTTGAGTCTCTGCAGCCAAAGGCTGTTCCTGGGAGAGTTTTTCTCCAGCCCAGAAGGTAACCAGGACATTGGGGGCAAAGTTGGAGCAAATAAAGGGACTCCTACTGATTTTCTGACTGTGTTGCCTTTGCACCATGTCCTGGTCATCACACCCCCATAATCCCTTGCGGGGTGCAGTCTGGGCAACTTAACAGAGCTAACAAAGTGCTTTACGGGCCGGATGCCCTTCCTGTTGCCAATGTGGAGTCTTTTTCAGCAGATATATTCTCATCCTGCCCAGAGAAATATCTGTTTTTACCCAGGATCGAACTCACAGCCTCCTGATCGTGAGGTGAGAGCTTCCACCTCTAAGCCATGCACCACTCAGTGAAGTAAATCACTCATCATCATCTTTTAATGCCCCCATAATCCCTTGCAGGGTGGAGTCTGGGCAACTGAATGGAGCTGAGTATTTACTGGCCAGATGCCTTTCCTGTTGCCAATGCGTAGTTTTGTTCGGCAGATACATTCTCATCGTGCCCAGAGAGAAATATCTGCCTCTACTTAGGATCGAACCCCACAGCCTCTTGATTGTGAGGTGAGAACTCTGCCTCTAGGCCACCAGGCCACTCCTATTACAGTCATAAAATAGATTGGTCCCATCACCAACCTGAGTTTCCTTTTTTTTTTGCAGCGGTCGTTAAGTGAACACAATGAACATTAAATGAAGGAGAGAGATCATTAAGTGAAGCAATGGTTGTGCACGGTTTTGGAAGTGCCAGTTTTCAATGAAACTATTGTAAAACATGGTTACGTGAAGTTTGGTGATATGACCATCAGAGCTTCAGATCTGGGTCATAAATCCCCTTGTTTGGATCTGTCATAACGCAGAGCGGTTGTAAGTCTAGGATCATCTGTATTTTTTAAAAAATCAGAAGAGGGATCTTGGAAGTCTTCTACTCCAATCTCTACATAAACCTTATAATATAATTCCAAACAAATGGCTGTCCAATCTCTTCTTAAAAACTTCTGTTCTGACCCAAACCTGGTTCCAAGGAAGCAAACACGAGACAAAGGTAACAGCACACAACCTTTTAATGTTTCTTTACGAATCCTTCCCGGTTAAAAGGCTGCTTCAAACCAATTAGCTCTGATAAGAAAGAGCCTTGCCAAGGTTTTGCAAGGCTGCCAAGAACACCAGATAAAGTTACTAACAAATATTTCAAACACAAAGAGTCTCCAAACACCAACCAAGAGAGGCCGAACGTCCACAAGGCTTGAGTGCAAAAACTTCTTTGCTTCCTGCAAAGAGCTCCAGTTTCTCAGCTGGCTTTTATCCCTCAAGGGAGGGGCCATTACCTTGCAGCCTTACTCCCAAGTCGCCCATGCTGCTGCAGCTGCTCTTTTGTTTGAGCAGCCCTGCGCGCATGCACACTGGGCACAGGCTCCTCGGGGGCCTCTTCCTCACTGCTGCCAGCCTCCACCATCTCCAAAGGCAGCACTCCCCTCCCTGATGGTCCTGGCCCCATCCCTGCATCACACGCAGGCCCCTCATCCGAGTCCTCGCTCTTCGAGACCTCAGCCGTCTTCACCTGCTGCCGGAGAACCACAACAACTTCCAGAGTTGGAGCACCCACAACTTTTGGTGGCAACGAGTTCCACTGGTTAATTGTCCTCACTGTTAGGAAGTTTCTCCTCAATTCCAAGTTGCCTCTCTCCTTGATCAGCTTCCATCCGTGGCTTCTTGTCCTGCCTGCCTTTGGATGCTTTGAAGAAGAAGCCAACCCTCTCTTCTTTGGGGCAGCCCCTCAGATATTGGAAGACTATCCATTGTCTTCTCCTATTGTGGGTTCAGTTGTGATCATAAGAATATTTGAGGGGCTGCCCCAGAGAGGAGGAAGAGGGGGGGGGGGTCAAGCTATTTTCTGAAGCACCTGTAGGCCAGACAAGGAATAATGCAGGGAAGCTGACCAAGGAGGGAAGCAACCTGGAATTTAAGGAGGAATTAAGGAGGAATTTCCTAAGATTGAAAAAAATTAACCAGTGGAATTGCTAGCCACCAGAAGTTGTGGGAGCTTCATCACTGGAGGCTTTCAAGAAGAGATTGGAGTGCCATCTGTCACAAATGGTGTACGGTCCCCTGCTTGGGCAGGGGTGGGGGTTGGATTAGATGACCTACAAGGTCCCTTCCAACTCTGTTAATCTAATCTAATCAATCTAATCTAAAGACTGCTACCATCTTCCTGTCCAAACTGATGTTTCCTTCTCTCCTGGAAGCTGCTAAAGTTCACCGAAGGCATTTGAGAGCTTTGGTTCTCTGGACCACTCAGCCAGGGAGGAAGGAGAGTTGGAGGGAAGAGGGCACAATGCCAGACCCCAAATCTCTCGTTCCTGGAAGGTTGCTTTGCTTCTGTGCAACGGCAGCAGCGTTGGGAGAAATGCTGGGGTCAGATGCTGCCAGGAGGGCGGATGTCTCTGACTCACGAGCTGCTTCCTTGGCCAAGGGGGCAACCGAGGCAGCACTGCCAAACAGAGGAGCCCGCGCCAAGAAGTGGGGGAGACGGACTGACAGGGGAAGAGAAGGGCTGGCGTTGCAGTAAAAGAGGGGGAAGGAGTGAACCAGAGACACAAACAGGTTTCCTGGCTTTGCTCTGCTACCTTGCGAAGCAGAACAGAAAACAGTGCCAACAAAAAACAGAGAGACAGGAGAGAATCCTAGAATCACAGGTTGGGAAGGAAGGGACCCTAGAGGTCTTCTAGTCCAACCCACTGCCCAAGACAGAAGACCGTATTCAATTCCAGAGAGATGGCTGTCCAGTTTTTAAAATTATTATTTATTGATTTCATAGCCTTTCTATTATTTTTAAATAACTCAAGGCGGTGAATGTATCCAACATAATTTCCTCCTCCTATTTTCCCCGTAACAATAACCTTGTAAGGTTGGCCAGAGAGGCCCAAAGTCACTCAGCCAGCTTTCATGCCTAAGGAAGGACTAGAACTCCCAGTCTCCAGGTGATTGGCCCAAAGTCACCCAGCTGGTGAGTTGTAATCCTACCATAGATATGAAAAGCCAGTTGGGTGACTGAGCCAATGACCAGGAGGTGGTGAAGGGAGGGAGAGAGGGAGGAAGGGGAAGGGAAGGGAGGAGAGGAGAGGAGAGAAGAGAAAAAGGAAAGAAGGAAGGAAGGAACAAAGGGAGGGAGGAAGAGGGGGAAAGGAAGGGAGGGAGGGAAGAGAAAAGAGAAAGAAAGAAAGACAAGGAAAGAAAGAAGGAGGGTGGGAGGAAGGATGGGAGGAAGGAGAAAAGAAAAAAGAAAAAGAAAAGGAAGGAAGGAAGGAAGAGCAAGGAAGAAAAAAGAAAGAAAAGGAAGAAAGAAAAGGAAGGAAGGAAGGGAATACAGTCCAGATTAAATGGGGACTCACTTTCAAGAGCTGTTGGGCCTGATGGTGTCCACAGGAAGGAGAATGTCACAGCCTGGAGCATTTCACAGCTCTCCAGAATTCCACCATTGGCATAAAGCCAGGGTGAGCAGCCCAAATGCTCCCTTTGGCATCCTTTGCGCAGTGACATCACGGCGGCTTGTCCCAGACATCGCCCCTAGGGACATCCTGTGGGGCAAGGGGCAGACTCTCTGGCTCCGTTGTGCAGATACACCCACGCCCACACACACCCCTGATGTCCTTGTGTGCAATGTTGGGAGACACAAGTGAGAAAGAGATGAGTTTGTGTTACGTTGGGCCGATGCGCTCTTTGTCATTCTGGCATCTTCAAGGTTAGATACCAGCCTTCCACATCGTGATGAATGAGGGCCAGAGACAGGGATGAATGGCTTCCGTGATTTGTTATGGCACCTAAACATGGTGCTTTGTGTCTTCTGGTGAGGCCCTTCAGAGATGTTCTGGGGTCAAGAGGACTTTCAATTGTTCGGTTGTTTGGAGTCCCAGTTTATAGGACATGTTTTGGCACAGCAGTGAGAGTCAATGCTCAGCCTTAAGGAGGAGGAGGAGGAGGAGGAGGAGGAGGAGGAGGAGGAGGAGGAGGAGGAGGAGATCTGTGGTGTCCTCGATGCTCTCTGATCTTGGGAGTTTTCTTGCAGATGTTTCAAAACTCAGCTAGGGAATATTATCAGGGCTGGAAGGGAGGGGAGGGGAGAGGAGGAGAAGGAAGGAAGGAAGGAAGGAAGGAAGGAAGGAAGGAAGGAAGGAAGGAAGGAAGGAAGGAAGGAAGGAAGGAAGGAAGGAAGGAGGAGAAGATGTTCTCTGATCCTTGTGATTTTCTTGGTGACTTTTCATAACTAGGGGATATTATCAGGGCTGGAAGGGAGAGTAGAGGAGGGGAAGGAAGGAAGGAAGGAAGGAAGGAAGGAAGGAAGGAAGGAAGGAAGGGGGAGAAGGAGGTCTGTGGAGTCCTTGATGTTCTCTGATCATGGTGGTTTTCTTGAAGACGTTTCATAACTAGGAGATATTATCAGGGCTGGAAAGGAGGGAGAAGAGGAGATTGAAGGGACGGAGGGAGAGAGGGAGGAGGAGGTCTGTGGGGTCCTTAATGCTCTCTGATTTTGGTGGTTTTCTTGCAGATGTTGCCTGACCCAACTAGGGAACATCAATGGTGGACTTTATATTTTACCAACAAAGAAATAGCTAAATAGCTTGAAATATATCTATGTTAGTCTGCCTTTATTTCCTTGTCAGTAAAATATAAATTCAACACAAAAATAGTTTGGCACGAAAGCAACTGCCTGAGAAGGCTCCTGGAGTGGGGCTGAAACGCAAAATGCTCCATCCCATTGTTGGATAGACCAGGTTGCCCTGATAGACCAGAAAAACACACAATCAATGATGGAAAGAACTGAGGGTTGGGTTTTTTTGGGTGGGGGTGGGGGTGGGAATAGACAGATCTCTGAGTGAATCTGTGATTCTGGGAGTTACTCAATCTGTTTGCCTGCTTTGCCTGATTTGGGGTAAAAGTTGCTCTTTTTTATTAACAAAAAAATCAATATATACATTCATGGTGTGTTGTGAGTTAATTTTGTAAGTTTACTTGCTAGCAAATTTTATGAGTTTGCTTGCAAGCACATTTTATGTGACAGATTCAGCTAGCCGATGGCAGATAGATAGATCTCTGAATGAATCTGTGATTCTGTGAGCAACTCAGTCTGCCTGCCTGCTTTGCCAGATTTTGGGTAAAAGTTTCCCTTTTTTAAATCAAAAAATAAACATTTACATAAATATTTACAATATTTACATACAAGCCACACGCAGACAGTCACATGACCACCAAGCCATCCATACCCACAAATTGAGCCAGTTGTTAAGAAATTTGAATCCACCCCTGCTTAAAAAGTTTTCTCTCCCCTCCCCAAATTCAATTGCTGGGTTTAATGTTGGAAGGAAAATTGGGATTGGAATATTCCGTGGAAGGAACTGGCAAAGCTTTTGGCCTAACTTCTCATTTCCTGTTGATGATTTCCCAATGCAACTGCTGAAATATTTAAATCCCCATTAAACAGGGCAACTTTTCCGGGAGAGCTGACTCACCCTCATCATGGAAATATCCACGTTAAAAAGAAGGAATGGTTGCAGGAACTTGGCCTGGCTAGGGAAGAGAAGGATGAGAGGAGACAGGATACCGGTATTTCCATATTTGAGGGGCTGCCCCAGAGAGGAGGAAGGGGGTCAAGCTATTTTCCAAAGCACTTGAAGGCCAGAGAAAGAATTAATGGATGGAAACTGAACAAGGAGAGATTCAACCTGGAACTAAGGAGAAATTTTGTGACAGTGACAATTAATCAGTGGAACTGTTTGCCACCAGCTATGGGTGCTCTAATATTGGGGGCTTTTAAGAAGAGGCTGGACTGCCATCTGTCAGAAATGGTGTAGGTTCTTCTGCTTGGGTGGGTGGGGGGTTGGACCAGATGACCTACAAGGTCCCTTCTTATTCTGTTAATCTGTATTCTGTATTTATCATTCATCTATCTACATTTATCTTTCCACTTCTATGTCTGTCTGTCTATCTGCCTATCTGTCTATCTATGTATCATCCATATATCTATATACCTTTCTCTTTCATCTATCCATCTATCAATCTATCATCTCTGTCTGTCTGTCTGTCTCTCTCTCTCTCTCTCTGTCTAAAGAACGGTTGCAGGAGCTGGGCCTGGCTAGTCTTGTGAAGAGAAGGACCAGGGGAGACAGGAGAGCAGCCTTCCAATATTTGAGGGGCTGCCACAGAGAGGAGGCAAGGGGGAAAAGCTATTTTCTAAAGCTCCTGTAGGCCAGACAAAGAATAATGGATGGAAACTGAACAAGGAGAGATTCAATCTGGAAATAAGGAGATTTTTTTTCTGACAGAAAGAACCATCAACCGATGGAAGAGAAGTTGCCTTCAGAAGTTGTGGGAGCTTCATCAATGGAGGCTTTCAAGAAGAGACTGGACTCCCATCAGTCAGAAATGATGTAGGGGTCTCCTGCTTGGGTGGGTGGGCTAGATGACCTACAAGGTCCCTTCCAGCTCTATTCTGATTGATCAAGCAGGGGGTTGGACTAAATGACCTCCAAGGTCCCTCCCAACTCTTTTAATCTGTTGCAGGCGATTGGATAAAGCTGGGAGTGGGTCCAGAATAAATACAGAATAACAAAGAAGGGATCTTGGAAGTCTTCTTATCCAACCTCAAGCAAGAGACCCTATACCAGAGGCAACTTTGCCTCTTCAAGACTTGTGGACCTCAACTCTCCAGCCAGGATGGATCATAAGCGTGAAAAAGAAATAGCCATAAGGCACTTTTTTCATTGCCATTGTAATTTTGAACAGTCACTAAACGAATGGCTGTAAGTTGAGAACTATCTGTAGTCATTGTTATAATTACGTACCAGATTGTACTTTGCTTTTTCTCTGTTGTATTTTCTTTCACTTTTTTATAACAGCATTTTTTCAGTAACCTTTTTAAATTCTTTTTGTCAATGCATGTGTCTCCATTGCTTTATTGTTTTTATTCTGTATCTTGCTCCCATTGTTCTCTTTTTCTCATTATTTAAAGAGCAAAATGAAATAAATAAAAGAGGCAATTTGCTAAGCTTGGCTGAATTTAATCACAGCTAATTGGTTCTCTGGAGTTGAACTCTGTTGGCTCAGCTTATGGTTTAATTGATTCTGAAATCAAAGCAATGGGTGAATTCATAGAATGATAGAATCCTAGGGCTGGGAGGGACCTTGGAGGTCTTCAAGTCCAACCCTTTGCTGAAGTCAGAGGTCTTACACCATCTCGGACGAATGAAGTCTAGAATGCAGAATAGCACAATTGGAAGGGACCTTAGAGGTCTTCTAGTCCAACTCTCTGCTCAGGCAGGAAACCCTGTATCATTCCAGTCACTTCTTAAAAACCTCAAGTGATGAAGCAGCCACAACTTCTGGTGGCAAGTTATTCCAGTGATTAAAAGCCACTGCGGTCCTAGACTGCATCAACGGGCAGATAGAAGCCATATTCTCCGCTGCCACATAGCCTGGGAGAGTGGAAGGGGGGTTGATTTCAATTAAGTAGCTCTAAGTAGGCAAAATTCTTCTGTTAGTCCAAGGTCATTGAGTAGGGTGCAGGATCCTACTTTTGGATGGATCGTGTGTGATGACGACCAAAGGGGGATGGATTTTTAGTTTGGGAAATTGCAATGAAGCCTGAAACACTTTTAGATTCGGGATTCCACAGATGTGCCAGGTGCTATTCTGAGCCTCGGTGGCGCAGTGGTTAGAGTGCAGTACTGCAAACTACTCCAACTGCAATTTGGCAGATCGAGTCCCACCAGGCTCCAGGTTGACCCAGCCTTCCCTCCTTCCGAGGTGGGTAAAATGAGGAAGCAGATGGTGGGGGGCAAGAGGCTGACTCTGTAAATCACTTAGAGAGGGCTGTAAAAGCACTGTAAAGTGGTATATACGTCTAATGTGCTATTGCTTCCATCCTTCCTTCTCCCATTCTCCCTCCTTCCTTCCTCCCTCCTTCCCTCCCTCCCTCCCTCCCTTCTAAAGGTTGACTCAGCCTTCCCTCCTTCCAAGGTGGGTAAAAGGAGGACGCAGATTGTTGGAGGCCAGAGGCTGACTCAGTAAAGGGCTGAGAGAGGGCTGGAAAGCATTGTGAAGGGTATATAAGTCTAAGTGCTATTGCTTCCTTCCTACCTTCTCCCATTCTCCCTCCTTCCCTTTTTCCTTCTTCCCCCATGCTCCTTCCTTCCCTCCCTCCCTCCTTCCCTTCCTTCCTTCCCTGTTTGCACAGTGTTTGAGAATGCAGGACTGCAGGCGAATTCACTGCTCGCTGGCAGGAGTTTGATCCTGGCCAGCTTGAGGTTGGACTCAGCCTTCCTTCCTTCAGAGGTGGGTAAAATGAGACCCAGATTGTTGGGGGGCAACATGCTGACTCTGTAAAATGCTTTGAGAGAGCTGTAAAGCACTATAAAGCGGAATATAAGTTTAAGTGCTATTGCTATTCTGATGTGTTTGTCTCGGAGTTACTGACTGGAATGGAACCCTGAGCCTACTCCACGGCTACTTCAACGAAAGGCAGAGAGAGGCGCTACGCTCTGGAGAGACCCAAAGCACTCCTGAATTGTTTTCCAACCTCTCACATCCTTATTATTATTTCTTACAGGAAGCATATGTGTATTTTTTTTTAAAGACGGTGTGTTTGCTCTGCTTTTCATCCTGTTCCTGTGTCTGTGTCCATTTATTATTTATACTGTGTGTTTACAGTGTTCCTGAAGGAGCAATTCAGTTGCAAATGCGTGGGGCTATAGCAATAAGGACATTCCCCCCCCCCCTATAGCTAATGGATTCTTTTTTCCCCCACCTTCTCCCTTGGGTGTGCAATGTACATTTAACCATGGTTTTTACACCATTAAACCAATTGCCTGAGTTTCCATGAGCCACTGCCCGGACTAACCACACGGGGATGAATTGAACATCCAGGTAACTCTCAGCTTACCAGAGTTCATCTAGCGACCGTTCAAAGTCGCAACAGCACTGAAAGAAGTAACTTACGTCCATTTTT
Source organism: Laticauda colubrina (assembly GCA_015471245.1). Taxonomy (NCBI): domain Eukaryota; kingdom Metazoa; phylum Chordata; class Lepidosauria; order Squamata; family Elapidae; genus Laticauda; species Laticauda colubrina. The sequence goes on from BLBF01000069.1 coordinate 2,138,626, forward strand.
CACATGACCGTCGCAACATCCCCATGGTCATCTGGTCCAAATTTGGATGCCTGGCCATGGGTTCATATTTATGACTTGCCTCGTGGTGTAACTGGAACAATCTGGAATTGAACCCACTCAAAACCGTAGAAATGGTGGTAGACTTTAGGAAAAAGCCTCCCATGCTACCATCTCTTATAATGCTAGAAAACACAGTATCAACAGTGGAGACCTTCAAATTTATAGGTTCTATCATATCACAACACCTAAAATGGACACCTAACATCAAAAAAGCACAACAAAGAAGGTTCTTTCTGCGCCAACTCAGGAAGCTCAAAGTGCCCAAGGAGCTGCGGATCCAGTTCGACAGAGGAATGATGGAGTCTGTCAGCTGCACCTCTAGGACTGTCTGGTTTGGCTCTGCAACCCAACAGGACAGACACGGACTCCAGAGGGTAATTAGGACTGCAGAAAAAACAATTATTACCAACCTGCCTTCCATCGAGGACTGTATACTGCAACGGGTCAAAAAGAGGGCTGTGAAAATATCTACAGGCCCCTCACATCCCGGACACAAACGGTTTCAACTCCCACCCTCAAAACGACGCTATAGAGCCCTGCACACCAGAACAATAGACACAAGGATGGTTTTTTTCCTGAACGCCATCACTCTGCTAAACAACTAATTTGATTGCTTATTCTACCCTATGACTCTCATTAAGTGTTGGACCTGATGATTCTTGACAAATGTCTCTTTTCTTTTATGTACACTGAGAGCATTTGCACCAAGACAAATTCCTTGTGTGTCCAAACACCCTTGGCCAATAAAGAATTCTATTCTATTCTATTCTATTCTATTCTATTCTATTCTATGCTATGCTATGCTATGCTATGCTATGCTATGCTATGCTGTTCTTATTGTACCCTATGACTATCATTAAGTGCTGTAGCTTCTGATTCTTGACTCTTGATGAAAGTATCTTTTCTAATAATTCTATTCTATTCTATTCTATTCCTATTCCTATTCTTATTGTACCCTATGACTATCATTAAGTGTTATACCTTATGATTCTTGACAAATGTCTCTTTTCTTTTATGTAAAATGAGAGCATTTGCACCAAGATAAATTCCTTGTGTGTCCAATCACACTTGGCCAATAAAGAATTTTATTCTGTTCTATTCCATTCTGTTCTGTTCTGTTCTATTTTCCTATTCTATTCTTTCATTCTTTTATTCTATTCTTTCATTCTCTATCCTATTCTTTCATTCT
>BLBF01000069.1:2144930-2160579 GCA_015471245.1 Laticauda colubrina
GATGGGGGATTCTGGGAGTTGAAGTCCATCCATGCTGGATGGGGGATTCTGGGAGCTGAAGTCCACACACCTTGGCAGGGAATTCTGGGAGGGGATGTTTACCCATCTTACAATCCCCAAGCTTGAGAGAACACATTCTTGAGGATCGGCAAGTCTGCAGTGATTTCCTTACGGCGGAACTACGCTTGGTGCGCAACAGCCTCAGCGGCTGTTCTGATGAAATGACTTCTGGCTCGTGCCCCATTTTTTGACAACGCATCTGACGGTTTGCTAGGGAAACATCGGCTCCTATCCATGGCCTAGCATGACGTTATCTAGAAGTCATTTCGGCAATCAGTGAAGTTGCGACGGCCCACTGTCTGCAATGCTCTCAGTCCCAGTCATGCTTGCCTCTGGTTTGAACTGACCCCATCTATGACTGAGGTTCTGCCCTGGGCTCTCTTGAGGCGCATGAATGCTTGGTGGGGAAGAGCATCAAGTGGGAAATGGTGCGAATCCAAGACAAAACTAAGTCCAAAAACATTACAGCAGGGTCAGGAAACTATGGCCCTTTTAGGACTTGTGGACTTCAACTCCCAGAATTCCCAAGTTGGAGTACATCCATCATAAAGAGGCCATAGTTCCCCACCTTTGCACTACAACAGGGGTTTCCAACCTTGTCCACTTTAAGACTTGTGGACTTCAATTCCCAGAGTTCCTCAACCAGCTTTGCTGGTTGAGGAACTCTGGGAGTTGAAGTCCACAAGTCTTAAAGTGGTCAAAGTTGGAGACCCCTGCACTAGAGGATAGCTGGATACCTGACACCAAGGGTGGGATTCTAGCAGTTTGGGCCGGTTCGGGCAAACTGGATGTTAAATTTTCATCTGGTTCACTAAACCGGTATTTGAGCCGACCGCCTGGCTCCGCCCCACCCCACCCACCCTGCCCCTCCCCTCCCAGGAGTCTCCACGTGGCCCATTTTTGGTGCAGGTAAGTGCCGGGTCAGCGTAGAGGCTCTGGGAGGGAGGAAAATGGACCTTCTGGAAGTACCGGAAGTCTGGAAACAGGCCTGTTTCTGGCTTCTGGAGAGCCTCCAGAGCCCGGGGCTAGGTTATTTTCTCCCTCTCAGAGGTCCGAGGGAAGCCTCCGGACTCTGGGGAAGGTAAAAAATGGCCCTCCCGGAAGTTCCGTTAGACCACATCCACCATGGCGACACCCACCCAGCAACTGGGCAGCAAACTGGTTGCTGGGATTTTTGAATCCCACCGCTGCCCGACACTCCGGCAAACCTAGCCATCAACGGGCACGTAGAGATAAACAACATCTGCACACCTGGCCAGCAATCCACACTCAGAGATTAACATTCCAACATCAAAAAGGCCACTCTTTTAAAGACCACATTTTGAACAGAGAGGACTATTGGCTTGAAAGAGGGGTCAAAGAGGGCATCCATGTCCAAGTTGAACAGTCCACAGTCCAGTACATGTGACTGGGAAAAGATGGTCTTTCAAATAACTCGATCCCAAGTCATGTACTGAGGAACGTGGTATATGAAACACAATGCACTGAGACGTGTGAAGATCTGTACACTGGGGAAATAAAACAGCCACTTCACAAACACATGGCACAACATAGGAGAACAGATGCATTAGGATGAGATTGGGCTGACCATTTCCATTTAGAAGACAAAGGCTACACTTCTGAAGACAGCAAAGTCCACATTTTGGACAGAGAGGACCGCTGGTTTGGAAGAGGGGTCCAAGAGGTCATCTATGTCCAAATTGAGCAGCCCCTTTCCCACAGAGGGGGAGGAATACCACACCACCCATATCTTGTCTCCAACACAGTCCTTTCAGCAGTTCCAAGGCGGCTCCACACCCATTTGCACCACTTAGGTGACCCTGAGGACACAGGTAAACTTTCAACTGGCCTCAATAACCCTCTAAAAGGACGCAAATGATCAGCTCTGTCTGCAAGGAGTATAAATCCTTCCATGCCCCACCATCCAGTCAGAGCTGAAGAAGCTTCTTGGCTGAGAAATGAAATGTCATGCCCCTATCAGAGTCTGACTCCGAGGAGGAAGATGGACAGCTGACAGGAGCGGGAGTGTGGTTCCGTTGGCTGTGGAGGAGGCTGAGGAAGGGCAAAGCCCAGCTGGACAAAGCAGGGAAGAGATAGAACAAGGGAGAGGGAGTTCAGAGGAAAAACCAGGTCCACCCCTTCTTCATCCTAAGGTACGCAGGGAGAAATGGAGAAGGGAGCAATGTGGGTTTGCGTGGCTTATGGGGGAGGAAAGGGCCCTGATTCCCTTCATTAGCCACAGCTGGGAAGAGAGTTTAAAAGAGATGCAAGCTGAGAGTGGCAGGCTGCTGGGAGCAAATGTGACTTTATCCTGTGTTGTCGTGGCTTATCCGTGTTCCTGGCATCTTCCCAACCATGTGAGTTTTTCCGTGTGTTCAAGTCTGAAATTCTTGCTCCTGCCCTGCCAAACTAATTACTTCAGTTTGACTTGTTTGGACTTTAAGTTACAGTTTGTGTATACCTTGTTTTGAACTGAATATTCTGCAGTCAAAGGCTGTTCCTGGGAGTTTTTCTCCAGCCAGAAGATAACCTGGAAATTTGGGGCAAAATTGGAGATAATAAAGGGACTCTTATTGCTTATCTGAATGTGTTGCCTTCATGCTACACCCCTTTGGGTCATCACATGAATCATTTTCAAAGAAAAACAAGAAAAGTCCAGTTGCCTCTTGAAAAAGCACCTTAGGGACAACCATGAACCTGGATGATGGAGAATCTCCATAGACATTGACCCTCTCCTAAGGATTTGCCCCCTCCTCCTCTGCCTGAACATGGGACAGGTGGTCCCTGCCAGTTCCTTGCCTGCAAATATCACCCTGGGTCTCGGATATTAAGGTTGCAAATTGCAGATAAGCATGCAGAACGGAAGGCTGCCAGGGATGTGCCTGGCTCAGGTGTCGTTGTGCAGCCAGGCAAGATGAGGTTGCTCCAGCTGATGGTTTTCCAGCTGCTCTGGACCTCCAATGGCCAGCGGTGGATAATGGGCACCTGGCACAGCAGCGGCAATTACATCTGATGTCTGAACGGAATGCTACTGATATAAAAAGACAGCGAATGGGCAGTTTCGCCACTGGCTGGGTTTCAAAGGACATGAGAGACCAGATCAGTGTTTCTCGACTTTTTCCACTTGAAGATCTGTGGACTTGAACTCCCAGAATTCCCCAGCCAGCCATGGCCATCCAGCTATTGGCTAGGTTCAGGCCACCTTTTAATATGGCTGGCTGATTTTGGGCCAATATTTTTTTGAAATTTTTATTCACTTTTTAAAAATAAATTCTTTTTTTTGTTGTTGTTGTTGTTATTTTATAAATAACTCAAGGCAGGGAACATATCTAACATTTCTTCCTCTTCCTATTTTCCCCACAACAACCCTGTGAAGTGGGTGGTATGAGAAAGAGTGGCCCAAAAGTCACCCAGCCTGCTTTCATGCCTAAGGCAGGACTGGAACTCACCAACACCTGGATTTTAGGCCAGCACCTTCAGGTCTAAACTAACTATGATCTCACTAATCTTAATTCATGTTCTGGTTTCAAGCAAAGCACTGACTCATATTACTAAATAGTTTTTGAGTTGCACATCATGTCGCAATAATGACAACAGAGATTTATCTAAGTTAACACTAACCACATTCAACAGACTGGGCAAATACAGCCGCCCCCGCCCCCCCCCTTTATCTGGAGGGAGTCACTTTATGGAACAAAACACTCTCTTTGCAAACTGATGAAGCCTCACCTTTGCACTCAGACATAAGTTATTTATTTCCCTGGCTTAACACGAGCCATTGAATTTTGTTCCTTGGGATTTAGGGTTGAACCTCGTGTTATTTATGAACCAGTTTTTTTTTTTCTAAAAAGGAGGCTGTGAGCCAAAAGAGAATAAAATCAGACACCGTCAGCCCGCAGGCGGTGTTCTTTTCTCGGGGGTCAAAGCCAAACCTCAACAAATCTGTCCCTCTGTGACAGCGATGAGCTCATGTGTCTGATGGAGTAGTTGTGCAAAGGCCAACCTCAGCGTGTTTTATCCGGGAGGTGCTGGGGCGAACTGCATGTGACAAACAGCCCTCAATTCCAGAGGCAGAGATGATCTCTGCACCAGGAAGCTTTGTGCCTTGAGCGTGTAAAGAACGGAGGCTCCCTTAAACTGGAGAAAGGCCCTCTGAGTTATTTACTCCTAGGTGCAATTCTGAAAATTCCCAGGTAGACCTAGGTGGACTTTTAAAATAAAAGCAGATGGATTCTGAAAAAGGCAGATAGGAGAAAGGTGGATGTCTTTGAATAGTAATCATGGAGACGATTATTTCATATCTGAATCAGAATCAGAGAGAGCTGGAGGGACCTTGGAGGTCTTCTAGTCCAACCCCCTGCTCAAGCAGGATACTCTATTCTATACTTCAACATAGTGACTAAATTAGTAGACTAGTGAAATATTGTGGACATAATATACTTAAATTTCAGCAAGGCATTTGACAAAGCAGACAACAACTTACTCCTTGGTAAGCTAGAAAAAAGTGGAATATATAGCACCACTGCCAGATGGACTCACAACTGGCTGATAAACCATACTCAACGAGTAATCCTTAATGAGTCTACATGGAGGAAAGTAAGCAGTGGGTGCCACAAGGTTCCGTCTTAGGCCCAGTACTCTTCAATATCTTTATTTATGACTTAGATGAGGGAATAGAAGGGGACCTTATCAAATTTGCAGGTGATACTAAGCTGGCAGGAATAGCTAACACCCAAGAAGATAGGCTCAAGATCCAGATGTTATTTGTTTGCTGATGTTTGCAGATTTGTATTTTGGATTATCTTTTCCTACAAAAATGACAAACAAAGGGGTCCTAGAGACTGAACCTCATCAAAAATATCACCTGAAGCCAAGATCGCCAAGCAGAAGCTGTCATGTTTTGGTCATGTCATGCGAGCCGAGTCTCTGGAAAAATCAACTGTGCTGGGGATGTTTGGCAGAAAAAGTAGAAGAGGCCACCAAGTACCTGATGGCTGGACACTATAAAGCAGGGGTCCCCAAACTTGGCAACTTTAAGACTTGTGGACTTCAACACCCAGAATTCTTGGAGTTGAAGTCCACAAGTCTTAAAAGTTGCCAAGTTTGGAGACCTCTGCTATAAAGGATGGCACTGAGATGGCATGGTGGATCTGAAGGAGGCAGTGTGAATAGAGGGCTGATAGGACACAGTTCGGACACAACTGAACAACTGACAATGATGACACGAGTTCTCCTCTAGCATTATGCTGTCGTATCACGAGAACTTGTCCCCTAAAGAAGTTATTGTGAGACATTACAAAACCAGGATGAAAAGAGAATCAGATGGCTGGTTTGACAGACCTTGTTAACCTTGTTGTTAACCTTGGAATTACCTCAAAGTTCACTGAACCACAAATGACCACACTGGTGTGTGTCCAGATACCACACCACAAGGAGTCCTTGAAGACAGTTGTTAAATGAAATTTACCCCCATTTTACAACCTTTCTTGCCATAGTTGTTAAGTGAATCACTACAATTCTTTCTGGTTAGTAACATGACTGTTAAATGATTCTGGGGGACCTCAGTGACACAGGTGGTCCTCAACTTATGACTATGACGATGAACTATGAGCATAAATCGTGAGAGCTGTTATTTTGAAAATCTCCAGGGATGGAGCAGCCACAACATTTGAAGTCAAGCTGTTCCACTGATTGATTGTCCTCATGTTAGGAAGTTTCTCCTTAATTACAGCTTGCTTCTCTCTTTGATGAGTTTCTATGCATTCCACTATTTCATGTCCTGCCTTCAGGTGCTTTGGAGAATAGATTGACCCCACCCCCTTCCATTTGGGTCCAAAGAATCAGAAATCTTGTCTTTGGGGCCCGGAGATGGTACAAAAACTTTGTGGTATCCTACTGCTTACTACCCTCCATGTAGATAAAGGACTATTCGTTGAGTACACTTTGTCAGCCAGTTACAAATCCATCCTGTGCTACTGTCTGCTTACCAGAGTTGGCAAACCTTGCACAAAGCACAGAGGGTGGGAGTAAAGCATTAAACTCTTCCCAAAAGCAAATTTTTGATCCAAGTTCCCTTCTGCATTTTGCCTTGAAATGCTTGCTGGGGAATTCTGGGAGCTGGAAATCCACATATCTTGATGTTGCCAGGGTGGGATGACACTGTCCTGGGGGAAATGCAACCATGCACTTTCAGGGATTTCTTCTCTCGTTCTCTCCTAATGTAAAGGTAGTCCTTGACTTACAAGCTTTTTGTTTAGTGACCATTCAAAGTTGCAACAGCCAGGAAAAAAGGGACCTAGGACTGTTTTTCACACTTAAGGCCCTTGTAGCATCTTCATGGTCAAAATTTGGATGCTTGGCAACTGACACATATTTGTAACAGTCGTATTCTGACCAAGGCTTCCTGAGACCATAATTAAGCACATTCTTAGTCCAAAGAACTCTTGTTTTATTTCAATGCTGGGAATTATGTTCATTCCCAGCCGGTAATGAGTCCCAGTCTCTCAAGATAAGCATCCAACTTTCTCTCCTTTGAATTGCTGCCAACAACTAAAGTGCCAAATTAACTATAAAAAACCAACCGAAGCACAAAGTCCACACAGAGCTTCAAGGCTTAATCCAAACAGTATGAACAACTCTGCTTCCTGCAAAGGTTTCTCTACCTTTACCTGTCCTTTATCCCTTGGGGAGGGGCAATCACCTCCCAGCCTTACTCTCAAATCGCCCCTTTTTGTCTCAGCTGCTCTTGCCTTCTAGCAGCTCTGTGCACTGGGAACAGGCTCCCCTTGCTCCTCTGCCTCACTGCTGCCAGACTCTGGAGACTCCAGAGACAGAACCCCACTCCCAGATGGCCCTGGCCCCATCTTTGCATCAGATGCAGGACCCTTGTCCGAGTCCTCTCCAGACTCCCAGACTGGTCCCCATTCTTCCCCACTGTCCAATTCTGCTGCCATTTGCACAGGCTGCCGGTGAACCACAGCAGATCACCGTGTTCTGGGGTCTTGTGATCCAACCTTATGAAGAAACAAATCAATGGGGAAGCCAGATTCACTTAACAACCAGGTTACTTATTTAACAATGATAGTGATTCCCGTAACAACTGTGACAGGAAAGGTTGTGAAATGGGGCTAAATTCACTTCACAACGGTCTTCCAAGCTTATGACTTTATGACTCAGCTCTATATTCCAAGCCTTTTCTAGCAACGAACCTGAGCAGCGAGGAAAGGGTCTCTGTTAAAAAAGTTTGTAATCTCCTAAATCAGGATTTCTCAATCACGCTGGCTTGGGAATTCTGGGAGTTTGGGACTACTACATGTCTTAAAATTGCCAAGGTTGAAAAACTCTTTGTCTTAAATGACAATTGGCTTTCTGGCAGGCACGAGTCTCCTAGAAGCCACAATTGCTCACTTTTATCGTTTCTGCGCTTTTAACAGATGCCTCTCATGAACTGAGCGATCCAGTTTAATTACATTAATGTAATTTCGGACTCTGTGTAGCAGAGTTGCCAGTTCATCGAAAGTTCTCCTGGCTTTTTTCTCCCAGGACCAGCCATTCTCCCCAACAGACACCAGAACCCTTCCATTTGGAGCTGCCAGCTCTTCGAAAGCCGCTTCTGCAGCAAATCATCCATCACAGGAGTTTTGGCCAGAGAAAGTTGTCAAAGCAAGGAAGGCATGGAGGAGTGGGAAAAAAATATTATCTGAATAGTTTTGTTCCACGATATATACTCTCTTTTTCTCTCCAAGAACTGAATGAAAGATATACTGGGGAAGAGAAGTGGAAGATTAAAATTTTATCTTGTTACAGAAATAGAAATGGATAGATGATGAGTTCTAGTTCTTCCTTAGGCATGAAAGCTGGCTGGGTGATTTTGAGTCAATTACCAGCAGACAGTGAGTTCTAGTCCCACTTTAAGACATGAAAGCTGGCTGAGTGACATAGAGCAAATCACCAGGAGACCATGAGTTCTCGTCCCAGTTTTGGCATGACAGCAGGCTGGGTGATTTTCAGTCAATTACCAGAAAACTGTGAGTTCTTCCTTAAGTATGAAAGCCGGCTGGGTGACTTTGGTTCAATCACCAGGAGATGGAGAGTTCTCCTCCTGTCTTAGGTATGAAAGCCAGGTGGCTGACTTTTGACCACACTCTCAGCCCAACCTAGCTCGCAGGGTTGTTGTTGTGGGGAAAATAGGTGGCAGGAGTATTTTGTATGTTCGCTATGTTGAGTTGTTTATAAGTACACAAAAAACAGGTAAAAAAGAAAACTGGTGATATGCGGTGCATGTTTCATCCCTTGGCCCAAATCAGGGTTGGTGAATTAACCCAGTTTGGTGGTCACACAATGCTGGCATAATTGGCTGAGTTGGCCCCACATTTCAAAGGAAGCTGTGTCATGTGAATGCTACCTGCAGGTCTTTCCTTCCCAAAGCAGGTCAAGCTGATCCAAGTGACTGGGTTCAGGCAGCACAGCGAGGAGTTGCACACTAGAAAAGTCAGGCCACTGTCTTCTTTGCTTCTATCTCTGGCTGTTTTCAGTGCATCACTCAGTTTTCCATCATGCCCAGCGCCGCAGCTCTGCAACGATGGGAATGATGGGATTTGTAATCCATCCTCGTGGAACTGCAAGGGAAGGGCCGATCGACGTTAGGAAGGAGGCCAGAGCTAATCCGAGCCCATCCTCATTCTGGGAGGCCGAGGAGGAGGGGAAATGGAGTTCAAAGCCTCGAAAGGCCTCTGGGGAAAGTCTGCCTGTCCACAGAGGAGAAGCATAAGCCAGCCTCCTTCCCAGGTTGGTGAGGGAGGCCCACGAAGGCCTGGAGTAGATTTCAAATCCTGGCCGGTCGCCATGGCAACCGCCCGGCTAAGGCGCCTGCGCCGACTAGGCCGCGCCGCGTCGAGTCTCGCCGCTACCCGGCGTCACTCTTCTTTCGAGATCCGGCGCGATGGCCGGTGAGGATCCAGACTTCGTGCTCCGCTACTTGGCCGAGGTGGAGGCACTGGCCGAGGAGGTGATGGCCGCTAGGCAGCAGGTAGGCCGGGGACTGCCGCTGGGGCGAATTGGCGCCGCGAGGCATGATGGGGGTTGTAGTTCTCCGCCTACCCCCCCCCCCCCGCGCCTAAGGATTTCCCTCTCACTGCACCCCTCCCCCAAACCATATAATATAAAATATATACAACAAGATTAAAGAATGCAAATATTTGGGGCGGAGGAATAATAGAGGATCGCGAGAAGGAAATGTACAAGTGTCCATTTGGAAAGGAACCCTTAGAGATCCACTAGTCCAAGAACTGTCCCCCCTCTCCCCCACATTCAGGCCACGTCAGAGAATTGTCTCCTTGGAAGGGGTCCTCCAAGGTCGTCCAGTTCACCCCTAAGCAATGGGCAGCAAGGCCCCACGCGTGCCCTCCAGGGAAAATATCTGTAAAGCCTCTTACTTGAAAACTTCCACAGAGGGAGACTGACTCACTCTATAACAGTGTTGATAATTGTTTTAATGTATTTTTTTCTTTGCTTTTCTTTCTCCCTCTTTCCTTCCTCTTCCTCTTCTTCCTTCCTTCCTCTCTTTCTTCCCTCTTTCTCCTTCATTCTTTCCTCTTTCTTTCCTCTCCTTCCTTCGTCTTCTCTTCCTTTTTCTTTCTTTCCTCTGTCTTTCTTTCTCCTTCCTTCTTCCTTCTCTTTTTTCTCCTTCCTTCCCTCTCTTCTCCTTTCTTTTCTTTTATTTCTTTCCTTCCTTTCTCTTCCTCTGTTTTCTTTATTGCTTCCCTCTTTCTTTCTTTCTCTCTTTCTCCTTCCTTTCATTTCTCTTTTGTTTCCTTCCTTCCTTCCCCATCCATCTCCCCCTACAACGTGACCAGGCAGCTTTGATGGTTGTAAATCAAGGTGTACTTTGATATAAATGAATAAATATGGCTTGTCCAACCTGCAGAGGGAAGGGTTGCAGACTAGGACATGCTGGGTGGAAATGAGCTTTTTAATAAAGCTTGAGGTTTTATCAATTTCTCCTTAGATTGTGGATCTGAATCTGAAACGGAACCAGAACCGGGAAGCCCTAAGAGCCCTGAGCAAGGAATTGAATTCTGCTGGTGAGTTTTTATTCTGGAATTGTGTGAAGAAGTCAGACTTTTGGTCCATCTGATGTTTGTAAAAGGCTTAGCCTAGTATTTCTCAACTTTGGATACTTTAGGATGGGTGAACTCCAATTCTCAGAATCCTGCAGCCAGCATTTAAAAGTCACCAGGGTTTAGATACAATGGCTTGGGCCTGTCAAATAACTCACGACCTGAACTTGCGCTTAACAATTTTTGCACCATGCCTGCAGGCACACAATCGCAATCTTGGCACTTGACAACAGGCTGGCATTTACAACCAGTTGCAGCACCCTGCAGTCACATGATCATGATATGTGACCTTTTTTTGTTGATTTCTGGCAAAAAAATATATATAACCCACTGGGGAAGCAGCATTCGTCTTACTCAGGGGTCCCCAAACTTGGCAACTTTAAGATGTGTGGACTTCAACTCCCAGAATTCTAGGAAGTCCATAAGTCTTAAAGTTGCCAGGTTTGGAGACCAATTCCCATCCAAGATCATCCAATTCCCATCACTTAAGGCTCTAGAGAGCATATAATATTTCAGCAGCAGCTGTAAATTCCAGCTGCAGACTTGTCCGGAAAAGTAATCCAGTAACAGAGTTAGAAGAATAGAGCTGGAAGGGACTTTGAAGGTCTTCTAATCCAATCCTCTGCTTAGGCAGAAAACCCTATACCATTCCGGTTTAGTTTCCTTTATTGTCCTTGTATCTCATACAACGAAATTAAATACCATCTTCAATGTACATTATGGCTATGAAAATACACAAACACACATCCTACACATTCTATGCAATTGAATTGCAAACCTTTGATATTGCATTAATATTGCACTATATAGTAGAATTTAATAGAATTACTGCCCTGGGTTAGAAGCTGTTTTTCAGCCCATTTGTCCTTGTTTGTATTATCTTGTATCGTCTGCCAGGTGGTAATGGTTGAAAAAAAGGGTTCCCAGGATGAGGTGGATCTTTGAGAATGTTTTGAACTTTCTTAAGGCAGTGGGAGCTATAAAGCTCTTCCAAAGAGGGGAAAGGATAAAAAGGATCCTCTGGGCAATGACATTAACCCTTTGGAGTGCTTTCCTATCTGTCCCGGTGCAACTGGCAAACCATACAGAGGTGCAGTAAGTTAAGATACTCTCTCTGGTGCAGCGGTAGAAGGTCGCCAGCAGTTTTCCATTCAGTTGTTTTCTGAGAAGTCTCAGGTAGTATCATCTCTGCTGGGCCCTTTTGACCAAGGCTGCAATGTGGGTACCCCAGGTCAGGTCCTCTTTTATGGTAACACCCAGAAACATAAAACTGGCCACTTCCTCCACTCTGTCTCCCTTGATAAGCAAGGGCTGGACGTCTGATCTGTTCCTTCTATAGACCACTATAAACTCCTTGGTCTTATTGGTGTTGAGGACCAAGTTATTGTCTCCACACCACGAAAGCAACCGGTCTACCTCATCCTGCTAGGCAGACTCATCCCCCCCGCCCCCGGAGATGAGTCCCACCACTGTTGTACCATCTGCAAATTTAGTAATAGTATTACCAGAGTGAGTGGGAATGCAGTCGTGCACATAAAGAGTATCGAGCAAGGGAAATGATTGTCCAATATCTTCTTTAAAAATTCCAGTATTGGAGCATTTATAACTTTTGGAGGCAAGCAGTTCCACTGGTTAATTGTTCTCACTGTCAAGAAATTTCTCCTTAGTTCTTGGTTGCTTCTTTCCTAGATGAGTTTCCATCCATTGTTTCTTGTCCTGCCTTCCGGTGCTTTGGAGAATAATTTGACCCCCTCTTTTTTGAGGCAGCCCCTCAAATACTGGAAGACTACTATCATATCACCCCTAGTCCTTCTTTTCGCTAGACTGTCCAAACCCAGTTCTTGCAACCATTTCTAGCCACCTTTAGCTAAATTGGAGGAGTTTCTAAGGAATGAAAGAAAACAGACTGCCGGAAATGAAAAAAAAAAAAAGAGTTTTATAACTTGGATTAATTTCTTCCGTGAATGATTCAAGCACATTAATCAAGCATGGAAGAAAACACACTTGGCTGAAGTGTGGAACAAGCTCCATGTAACAAAAGCAGCTAATTGTGGCAGATGTTAACTAGCTAAATTGAATGCACCCTGATTGTTGCCAGGATGGAAAAAATCCTTCCATTGTCAGGGCTGTTCATCTTCCCTCTCTCTCTCTCTCTCTCTTCTTTTTCCAAATTCAGCAACTCCCAGGCGAAATGGGAAGATTCAAGATGTACCTTCTTGAGAATAAACACAGCAAATTAGAGTTGATGCTCTCAAATATCCTGAGCATCATAATTCTGGGCTGAATTTGCTGTGTCTAAAAATAAAGGAAGTGGAACGAAAATACCAATTTACATTCCCGCAACCTCTCTGCCAGGTATCTGTCACGGTCGACGTGCCTGGAATTGCAATAATAAGTCCTCGACTTAATGACATTTTCAACATTTCCATTGCTGGGCGAGACAGTTGTTAAGTGTGCTTTGCTCCCATTTTACAGCCTTTCTGGCCACTGTTGTTAAGTGAATCACTGAAGGTGTTAAGTTATTCATATGGTTGTTAAGTGGATCTGGCTTCCCCATGGACTTTGCTTTGTCCGAAGGTTGCAGAAGGAGCTCATGTGACCCCGGGACTCTGCAACCATCATAAATATGAGCCAAAAATGTCTGAATTTGGATCACGTGACCCTGGGGATGCAGCCACAGTGTGAAAAATGGTCCTAAGACTTATTTTCAGTGCTGTTGTAACTTTTAACGTTCACTAAATGAATGTAAGTGGAGGAGTATCTGTATTTGCTTCTTGTAGAAGCCAGCCAAGCTTCTGGATACATTAGGAGGCCTTATTTTTATTTTTTGTCGAGGTTTAGGAGAAGATGGAGTGAGTTTTTTTAAATGTGTCCTATAAAGTTTTGTTTAAATTGCTTATACGTCTGCTTGAGCTATTATCTTTCTGGAGGCTTTCGGGTAGCAGGAGCTGGAAAAATGACTGGAGACATGAAAATGTTCCTGCTGAGTGGGAGAAAATTTGAAATATTTTTTTTCAGCTCTGTCTCTGGCTGCTTATCTGCTAATAAATCACCTTTTTTAACCACTTGTCTCTTAAATTGCATCCAAGGCCAAAAGATCAGATTTTTTTCTTCTCTTGTTTGGCATCCTTGCTGAAGCAACTTTTTAGAAGAAGGGTGTATATGTGCAATACCTTCTGTGACAATTCTTCAAAATTGTGCATGTCATTCCTTCCTTTCATGATTTATACATGCACTCTCTCTCTTTCCTCTGCCTTTTTCTGTTTTATATTTCATTCTCTCTGTTATTTTTTCTCTCCTTTTCCTCTCTCTCTCTTTCTCCTCACTTTTCCTGTTTTCCTTCTCTTTCTCTTCCTCTTCCTCTGTTTCTGTCTTTCTCTTCCTTTTCTCTCCCTTTCTCTGTCTCTTTCTCTTTTGCACTTTCTCTTTTTTTTTCTCTTTCTCTGTTCCTCTTTATCTTTCTCTCCCTTACTCACTCCTTCCTTCCATCCATCCATCTATCCACCCAGCTCTCTCTCTCTAATTCTCTCTTTTCGTTCTCTCTCTTTCTGTCTCATTCTTTTCCTCTCTCTTTTTTTGTCTCAATCCACATTACCAGTGGATTAGCCAGTGACTAATGTCTGCCCTCATGGCAGCCAGATCTCGCCTTTTTTCCTCTGGGGAAATATTTTGCACAGCAAACTCTCTGAGATGTTAGGTAACTTTTGCATAAATGGGGGCAAAGTGGAATAAATATGCTTGGCCTGTGGGATGAAGCAGTGGGATGAAAGGGGGTCCTGGCCCCATGGGAGAGAGTAACAGTAACAAGAGCCAGAAGGGACCTTGGAGGTCCTCTAGTCCAACCCCCTGTATCCTATAACATTTCAGACGGCTGGCTGTATATCTCTTCCTAAAAACCTCCAGTGATGAAGCACCTACGATTTCTAGTAGCAAGCAGTTCCACTGATTAATTGTCCTCACTGTCAAGAAGTTTCTCCTCAATTTCAGGTTGCTTCTCTCGACTACTTTCCATCCGTTGCTTCTTGTCCAGCCTTCAGGTGCTTTGGAAATAAGTTGACCCCCCTCTTCTTCGGGACAGCCCCTCAAGATTTAAAAATTCTTGTTAATGATATCTGAGGCTGCTGGGTTTTGTAGCTCAGCCACATCTGGAAGTTTTCATGTTTCTGCTCCAGGATGCTGAGATTTTAAAACAAGACCTGTTTGGTTTTTTGTTTTTTGTTTAAATCTTGTTGATGCTTTTAAATTAAGGATGCCTTCTTTTGTTGCTTTCAGACAAAGCCATGGTTTGCTTCGGGAGTATGTTCATACAGCTTCCCAAAACAAAGACCCAGGAGATGCTTCGTAGAGGTGAGATTCCCTGTAATTTAATTCTGCGATTTGTTCACAGAATGAAAGGTTCAAGGGCCGAGTTGTGCAGGAGTTGATAAGAGCCTGGCGCCAGACCAGTTCACAGTTTGGTCCGATCTGTGTCTTGCAGGGGAAAATATTGAAGACTTCTTCCACTCTTCCCTCTCTGGTGGCTGAGATTTATGGTTGCTAATAGGATAGTAACTTACAACAGTCTTTCTCAGGTTTGGTGATTTTATGACTCACTGATTTGGATTCTCAAAATGTATATAAAGAGAGAGTAATCCCTCTCTCTTCTAGCACCGATGATATTACCTAGTTGGGTCATGAAATGTCTGCAAGAAATCATTCAAGATCAAAGAGCATCAGGGACCCCACAATCTTCCTTCTCTTCTTCCTCTTCTTGTCTCTGCAAACCCCATCTCCTTTTAGCACTGACAGTGTTACCTAGTTGGCTTATGAAAGATCTGTAAAAAAACCACCAAGCTCAGAGAGCACCAAGGATCATCTCCTCCTCCTCCTCCTCCTCTTCTTCCTCTTCTTTCTCCTCTTCCTCCTCCAACTCCATTCCCAATAATGATATGGCCTATTTGGGTCATGAAATGTCTGCAAAAAACCCACCAAACTCAGATCGCACCAAACACCCCACAGTCCTTTGTCACCACGATGTAAAAGAGATGCGGAGACTCTGGAAAGAGTGCAGAGTAGAGCAACAAAGAGGATTAGGGGACTGGAGGCTAAAACATATAAAGAACAGTTGCAAGAATTGGGTATGTGTGGTTTGATGAAAAGGACTAGGAGCGAATCTCATCAAGTAGAGAAGCAACTCAGAACTAAGGAGACATTTCCTGACAGTGAGGATAATTAACCAGTGGAACAACTTGCCTCCAGAAGTTGTGAATGTTCCAACACTGGAAAATATTTAAAAAATGTTGGATAACCATTTGTCTGAAGTGGTGTGTGTTGGGTTTCCTGCCTAAGCGGAGGGTTGGACTAGAAGACCTCCAAGGTCCCTTCCAACTCTGTTATTCGATTCGATTCGATTCCTATTATCTATTCTATTCTATTCCTATTATTTATTTTATTCCTATTATCTATTCTATTCCTATTTTCTATTCTATTCT
>BLBF01000069.1:2160589-2185318 GCA_015471245.1 Laticauda colubrina
TATTATCTATTTTATTCCTATTATCTATTCTATTCCTATTTTCTATTTTATTCTATTCTATTCCCTCCTCCTCCTCTCTGAAATCCCCACTCCCTTCTAGCACTGATGATGTTACCTAATTGGGTCATGAGACATCTGCAAGAAAGCTACCAAGCTCAGAGGACCCCACAGTTCTCCTCCTCTTTTTCCTCTTCCCCTTCTTCCTTGTTTCTGCAAACCTACTCCCTTGTAGTGCTGATGATGTTCCCTAGTTGGGCCATGAAACATCTCCAAGAAAACCATCCAGGTCAGAGAGCCCCAAGGACCCCATTATCCTAGTCCTGTATATGAAATGAAAACAGATTTTCAGGGTGCCTGTACAGCACACGGCTTTCCTGAGAGCTGAAGGGGCCAAAGGCTAAATTAAATTATGCGCAATAAGAGAGAAACAGAGCTTTTGTCTGCCTCTTTCTTCCCACCTCGCTGCTTTTTTTTTTTCCCCCCTGTGGGAGGATCAGCATATTTAGGAGCCAGATTGTGTCTTCCCCCTCATTCCTTCTCGTGAGGGTGGCATAAGGGCTTGTCATGCTGTTAGAAAGCGGTGCCAGTCTCGGCACATGTCTCCCAGGGGCCATCGGCAGTTCTGTTCGAGAAGACCTCTTTAAAACAAAAAAGTCAAAATCAAAACCACCTATGTGGTTGGAATGTGCAAAGTGTAGAGAATTGGATTCCTATCAGGATGACTCTACAAGGTAAAAATTCAGGCATGTTCTCGGCTTCCGATCTCAGAATGAAAAAATAAAATAAAATAAATCATGGTGTTGAATTTTCCAAAAAAGCACAGAGGTGCAAATCCAGCTAATCTCCAAAAGCTAGAATGATTGTTTTAAAAAATAAAAAAAAAAATGTTTTCACAAAACCCAGTCAGGAGGATATTCAGTGGCTGCAAAGGGTTATGCTGGATGTTCTTGTGTATGTGTGAGAAAGAGAGAAGGAGGGAGGAAAGGAAGGAAGGAAAGGGAGAGAAAGGAAAGGAAAGAGATAAGAAAGGAAAGGGAGAGAGAGTGAAAAGCAAAGAGATAGGAAAGTGAAGAAAGATAGGAAAGAGGGGAAAGGAAAGAAAGAAAGAAAGAAAAAGAAAAAGGGAGAAAGAGAGGGAAGGAAGGAAAAGGAAAGAAGGAAGAGAGGAAAGGAAAAGAGTGGGAAGGAAAGAGATAGTAAAATGAAGAAAGTGATAGGAAAAGAAAGGAGAAAGGAAAAGAGGGAGAAAGAGAGGGAAGGAAAAGGAAAGAAAGGAGAAAGGAAAAGAGGGAAAAAGAGAGGGAAGGAAAAGGAAAGAAAGAAGAAAGGAAAGAGAGGAAAGAGGAAAGGAAAAGAGCGGGAAGGAAAGAGATAGGAAAGTGAAGAAAGCGATAGGAAAAGAAAGAAAAGAAAAGAAAGAAAGAGGGAGGGAAGGAAGGAAGGAAAAGGAAAGAAAGAAGGAAGGAAAGGGAGAGGAAAGGAAAGATAAGAAACGAAAGGAAAGGAAAGAGATAGGAAAGTGAAGGAAGGGATAGGAACGGAGAGGGGAAAGGGAAAGAAAAAGAAAGGGAGGAAGGAAGGAAAAGGGAAGAAAGAAAAAGAAGGAAAGGGAGAGAAAGGAAAGAGATAAGAAGGGAAAGGAAAAGAAAAAAAAGAGTGGAAAGGAAAAAGATAGGAAAGGGAAGAAGGGAAAGAAAGAAAGGGAGGAAGAGAGGAAAAGAAAGAGGAAAGAAAAAAGATAGAAAAGGGAAGAAACAGGAAAGAAAAGGAAGGAAGGAAAAAAGACAGGAAGAAAGAGAAAGAGGCGTGTGTAAGTCGCAAAGGGGAGGATTGATCAGCCCAGTTTTGAAGAGCCATGACGACCAATATGGATGGATGTCTTGGGGCCACGACCACTGGAGGGGAGGATCAATCATAGAAGAAAAAGGCACTTTTATAAGTTTTTATAAAAACTTATTTTATAAGCTGCATTTCTAAGGGAGAGGAGGAGACAGAGCAGCTAATCCTCGCCTGACAATCCCCATTGAGCCGCACATTTCCATTGCTAAGCAAGTTAAATGAGCTGAGCTTGGCCCCAATTTACGACCGTTTCTGACCCAGTAAGCGAAGGGAAGCTGCAGTCGTTCAGTGACTCCGGTCATGAAGTGAATCTAGCTCCCCCTCCACTGATTTGCCTGTTGGAAGCCGGCGGGGTAGGTCACAGACGGTAAGTCATGGGACACTGCAACTGTCGTGAAGTCCATGCCAGTTGACAAGCCTCTGAATTTTGATCACGGGACCACAGGGATGCTGCAACGGTCATAAGTGCGAAGACCGGTCATAGGTCACTTTTTTTCAGTGTTGCAATTTCAAGCGGTTGCTAAACAAATGGCTACCTGGATTAATTTGAATTAATGGAGTTAATTTGAATCAATCAATGGAATTAATTTGAATTAACCAGTGGAATTAATTTGAATCAATTCGCAGAATTTGAATCAATGGAATTAATTTGAATCAATTAATGGGATTGATTTGAATTAATGGAATTAACTTGAATTAATGCAATTTGAATCAATGGAATGAATTTGAATTAATGGAATGAATTTGAATTAATGCCATTTGAATCAATGGAATTAATTCAAATTAATTAATGCAATTCGAACCAGTTAATGGAATTAATCTGAATTATTTAATGCAGTTAATTTGAATTAATTAATGGAAAATTCCAGCAGGCATCTGTGTGGGCTTTAAATCTCACGAAGAGCTGGTTCTCTTGTCTTTCCACAGATCAAGAGCTGTTGGAGGAAGAAATTGCAAAATTGCAGAAGGAACTCAAAGTGAAAGTAAGCAACCTCATGGAAGCCCAAGGTAGGTTCCCAACTGGCTCCCTAACCTGGTTGCAAAGGAAACTGGAGTTGCCTTTTCTTCGCCTTTTCAATGTGCTAATCGTGTGAATGACATCTTATCTTGCTTGGTGCTATTGTCAACACACTGGAGCTGAGAGACAGGAAAGGGGATGTGTGTGGAATAGAGATAGCTGGGCTTGTGTAGCCAAAACAAAATCCTTTCTCCTGGGAAGCAAGGACGTTCCAACCGCTGGCTGGAGAAAAGAGGAGAGAAGTAATCAGGCAAGCTGCCAGCACGTATGTTGGACAATGGGACTGTTTGGGGGAAAGGGAAACTTACACTTTTTAATTACCGTATTTTTCGGACTATAAGACGCACCAGACCATCAGACGCAGGAGGAAAACAAGATCGGGATTTCTTCCAGAGACTGAGAGATGGTGATTGGCCCAAAGTCACCCAGCTGGCTTTCATGCCTAAGGCTGAACTAGAACTCACCGTCTCCTGGTGATTGGCCCAGTCACCCAGCTGGCTTTCATGCCGAAGGCGGGACTAGAACTCACCGTCTCCTGGTGATTGGCCCAAAGTCACCCAGTTGGCTTTCATGCCTAAGGCTGAACTAGAACTCACTGTCTCCTGGTGATTGGCCCAAAGTCACCCAGCTGGCTTTCCTGGTTAAGGCGGGACTAGAACTCACCGTCTCCTGGTGATTGGCCCAAAGTCACCCAGCTGGCTTTCATGCCTAAGGCGGGACTAGAACTCCCCATCTCCTGATGATTGGCCCAAAGTCACCCAGCTGGCTTTCCTGGTTAAGGCGGGACTAGAACTCACCATCTCCTGGTGATTGGCCCAAAGTCACCCAGCTGGCTTTCCAGGTTAAGGCGGGACTAGAACTCACTGTCTCCTGGTCACTGACCCAAAGTCACCCAGCCATCTTTCATGCCAATGATGGGTCTACAACTCACTGCCTCCTGGTTTTTAGCCTGGTGCCTTAGCCCCTGAACCAAACCGGCTGCTAAAGGTTTAATTATGTCTCCTTAATCTTCCTGAAGGTAAACCAGAACTGAAAGGCTACGATTTGAAACCCTTGACGGCTGAAGAAATGTGGTTTATGAGGAAAGTGGTGGACAGCTGAGGACAGCTCTTGGTGTGGATTCACACGGCAGCTGTCGGCGTGGGCAATGTGCAAAAGAGAGTTGCTTTCCATGCTCCTCACTCCATGCTGCCACGCCTTTGAGCATTTGCTGAGCAGTTGAGCATTTTATGGGCGTCTTTATGCCCCTCTCTTAAAGCTAGTGAGATGCCTCCAAATCTGACCAGAGAAGACCTCATTGACGCTTTGACAATGTGAAAAATGTGAGATTTTTCAGGAGAGAGTTCCTTGAAGTCAGAATTTTGCACTTTTGAGATTTGATATTGAATGCGTATGATTGAAAAATGAGGTTGTAGGTCTTCACACTTTTCTACCAGTTTTTAGGCGCAGGTTCTGTGTGACAATAAATTGAATAAGATTCCAACATCTGTTGGGAGAAGGGTGGAAAATGATTCCTGCTTTGCTTTGGTTGTGTCTGTCTACCCACAACAATTGTCTATTAAAACTCTGGAAAAGAAAGACAAATTTATCCCCCGTTTCATTCATGGCTTTGCCCTCTGTTTATAGATCCTACCTTGCCCTGCCAGTGTTTGTGGGATTGTGGTTTTCTTCTAAGTAGTTCCTTGATTAGGCTGCCCTTTAACCTAGTCACTATATCTAATCAGAGAACAAAGCCCATTCCCTCGTAGCACTGATGATGTTACCTACTTGGGTCATGAAATGTCTGCAAGAAATCAACCAAGCTCAGAGAGCACCAAGCACCACACAGTAGTTGTCACCTCCTCCTCCTTCTTCTCCTCCCTCTCCTTCTCTTCCTTCTCCTCCTTTTTCTCTTCCTCCTCCGTCTTCCTTCCCCTCCTCCCCTTCTGGCACTGATGATAATTTCCTAGTTGGGTCATGAGATGTCTGCAATATAATCAAGCTCAGAGAGCACCAAGCACCACACAGTAGTCGTCATCTTCCTCTTCCCCTTCCCCTTCTTCTTCTTCTTCCTCCTCCTCCCTTTTCTTCCTCCTCTTCTCCCCCTCCCTCTTCTTCTTCTCTCCCCCTCCTTCTACTCCACAAACTCCACTCCTTTCTCCCCCTGATGCTGTTACCTGGCATGGTAAGGAAACATCTGCAAGAAAGCAACCCGGGTCACCAAGGACCCCACCATTCCCAGGTAATCATATTTGTCAGGAAGGTCGAAAGAAGGTTTTCAAATGCTCTGTAGTGCAAAGGTGTTCTTTTATGATCCCCGCTCATTCCAAAAGATTTGAATTGGGATCAGGATGGCAGAAGCTTTTTTTTTTTTTTTTTTTTTGCCCCGCTAAGATTTCCTCTTTCTGCCCAGCTTCAGTGCCATGGGGTGGAAGTTGTGCCACAGGGCTGAGCAAACACCTTTTAAAGCCTTTTCCCACGTTTCGCAGCCAGTCTGGTCTCCGCCACGGTGATAACTTCCTGCTTGTTCATCCATCTTCAGAGCCAGTCGAAACTCCTTCCAAAATAAAGGGGCATCCAGCTGACATCCAGGTGAAGGCAGAAATCCTGGAAACAGTTCCTTGGTTTAGCTCTGTAAAGCAGGGACTTCTTCCCATCCCTGTCCGGCTTCTGATCATTATGATTATTATTTTAAATCTAGCCATCTTCTGACTGAGCATTAATTCTTTTGCTGCGCCTGGAATGACTTGAAAAGCTGCTTCAGCTGTTTCTTTCTGTCATTGCTGTAACCTGCAGTGGAGGAGACAGAATAGAATAACAGCGTTGGAAGGGATCTTGGAGGTCTTCTAGTCCAACCCACCCCCTCAGGGAGGAAACTCTGGCCTATACCATCCCAGACAAATGGCTGTCCAGTCTCTTCATAAAAACCTCCATTGATGGACCCACAACCTCTGGTGGCAAGCAGTTCCACTGGTTGATTGTCTTCTCTGTCATGAAATTTCTCCTTAATTCCAGGTTGCTTCTCTCCTTGCTTAGTTTCCATCCGTTGCTGCTTCTCCTGCCTTCTGGTGCTTTGGAGAATAATTTGACCCCCTCTTCTTTGGGGCAGCCCCTCAAATACTGGAATACTATTATCATGCCCCCCCCCATCTTTCTTCCTTAGACTATTTGGAGGTCTTCGAGTCCAGCCCCCTGTTCAAGCAGGAGACACTTACAGAATTACAGAGGAACAAGAGTTGGAAAGGGTCTTAAGAGGTCTTCTAGTCGAGAAAATTTTGGTGGTCCACAGAGAAATCTCACCCCCAGAGCACCCCCCAAAGCAATTAATCCAGACAGTGAGGAGGTTGGGGAGGAACATGGGCCAGTCCTGGAATCTGGGGAAGGCTCTGATGAGTTGTCGGAGGCAGAGATGGGGCCAGGGCCATCTGACAGTTATCAGCTACTTTCAGAGTTGGAGATCAGTGGGGAAGAAGAACAGCTGGAGCCTGTTCCCAGTGTGCGCATGCGCAGAGCTGCCAGACGAAGGGAACACCTGAGGGACAAGGGTCGACTCAGGAGTAAAGGCTCAGGTGGATGGTGAAATGGCTCTTCCCATAGGGAATAAAAGAGGAGCGAAAGGGGAGTGGGGTTTGCAGGAGACAATTAGTTCAATTCATAAGGGTGAAGATCTGTTCCTGACTCCTTGCCAAGTCATTGCTGCTATAGCGTGGCGTTTGGAAGCTATCGGCTTGGCAACTCTCCCAGCCTGATCAAGGTCTGTGGTTGTGAAATCTCGTGAAAGACCATTTGCTGGGACATCCTGGACTGTTTGCTGGAGAGGAATTCCCTTGAACCTAAAAAGGGGTTTTATCGGAACGAGGATTTGGCTTCATGATCTTGGGAACAAGCCTAGGTCAGGAGACGGTTGCCAGGCTTCCTAATTTGAATCCTGTGACCATCAGGGATGCCGTGACAGTTGTAAAGTGGGGGCCAGTCATGAGTCACTTTCTTCAGCGCCCTTGTAACTTTGAACGGCCATTAAACGAATACTCCGTAAGTCAAGGACTGCCCATCTTGGGACCATCCCGCCACAATGCACTGCCAGCCTCCAAAACATCATCATCCCACCCTCAAGGACCCTCACAAGAGCCATCGGGTGCCATACCTAGGTGTGTATTTGCCACAAAGCCATTCATCGGCGTGTCCAGATTTGCGTCTTCTCTGCTGACGGGACCGTCGTTCCACATGAGATCAAAGCCCCCAATGCGTTTTTCCTTCCCTGTCAAACTGCAAGGACAAAGAATGAATGAAAGAAAGAAAGGAGGACTAAAGGGTGACACGGTAGCATCTTCCAATATTTGAGGGGCTTCCCCAAGGAAGAGGGGGTGTCAAGCGATTCTCCAAAGCACCTGAAGGCAGGACAAGAAGCAAAGGCAGGACAAGAAATTTAGTTTATATTGTCCTTGCATCTCGTACAACGAAATCAAACACCATCTTCAAACACCATCTTCGGTGCACATCATCACCATGAAAATAAACACAAACACATGTCCTTCACTCTCCACACATTGAACTAAAAACCCCTGAAACTGCACCAACGCTGCACTATATAGAAGAATTTAATAAGAGTTACTGCCCTGGGATAGAAGCTGTTTTTCAGCCTATTTGTCCTTGTTTTTATTATTATCCTGTACCATCTGCCAGATAGTAATAGTTCAAAAAAAGGGGATGCCCAGGATGAGATGGATCTTTGAGAATGTTTTGAACTTTCTTAAGGCAGCAGGAGCTATGAAGCTCTTCCAAAGAGGGGAGAGGGCAACCCAGGATCCCCTGGGCAATGACGTTCACCCTCTGGAGCGCTTTTAATTAATGTTCCTTCTGCGCCAACTCAGGAAGCTCAAACTGCCCAAGGAGCTGCTGATCCAGTTCAACAGAGGAATGATGGAGTCTGTCACCTGCACCTCTAGGACTGTCTGGTTGGATTCTGCAACCCAACAGGACAGACACAGACTTCAGAGAGTAATTAGGACTGCAGAAAAAACAAGTACTGCTAACCTCCCTTCCATGGAGGACCTGCATCCTACAGGAGTCAAAAAGAGGGCTGTGAAAATATCTACAGACACTTCACATCCTGGATATATAAACTGTTTCAACTCCTACCCTGAAAACGATGCTATAGAGCAAGGGCCTTCAAACTTGGCCACTTTAAGACTGGTGAACTTCAACTCCCAGAATTCCTGAACTAATATGACTGGAGGAGGAATCCTGGGAGTTGAAGTCCACCAGTCTTAAAGTGGCCAAGTTTGAAGACCCTTGCTTCTATCTGGAAGGGATGAGGTTGAAGATGACCAGCCCGAATGGATCATGTATGGTCAAATCTTGGTTTGTGCAAGAAACAACAGGGCAGCCATGAACTGAGGAAGTTGCTTACCTCTTTTGTAAGCTTTCTCGGTGTCTCCTAATGTTAAGTTGTGGAAAAAAATGTGTTCCACCCCCATCCCCCCCCATATGTCTTTGTGCGCTACTCACCGGCCTTCCATGTCCACAATGTTCAATGTGTCCTCCAAGATGCGTGTCTTGAGGTCGTGGTCTTCCTGGCTGCTGGCAGTGAGGGATGGAGAGGCATTGACCTCCAGCAACCACCTGTGCAGGACAGCACAACGAAGGTCAGAGACAGAAAGGGGATCGGTTCCTGCTTGGGCAGGGGGTTGGACTAGATGACCTAACAAGGTTCCTTCTGACTCTGTTAATAGGTTGCAGGCTAAGCTTTTGATGGTTCTTCTAGTCCAACTGTTTGGAAGCCTGGGTCCTTTTTCTTGCAGATGTTTCATGACCCAACTACAGAGCGTCATCTCTGTGGAAGGGAGTGGAGTTTGTGGAGAGGAGGAGCAGGAGAACTATGGGGTATTTGATGCTCTCTCAGCTGAGTTGTTTTCTTGCAGATGTTTCATGACCCAACTAGGGAACATCATCAGTGCTCGAAGGGAGCCAAGGAGGAGGAGGATTGTGGGGGTCCTTTCTGCTCTTTGATCTTGTTTATTTGCAGATGGTTCATGACCCACCTAGAGAATGCCATTGGTACTAGGAGGGAGGGGAGTGCTTGAAACTGCTCTCCCTTGTAGCATTGATGATGTTATCTAGTTGGGTCATGAAATGTCTGCCAGAAAATCACCTAGCTCAGTAAGAACCAAGGATGACTACCACCACCATCTCCTCCTCCTCCTCCTCCTCCTCCTCCTCCTCCTCCTCCTCCTCCTTCTCCCTGCAAACCCCATCCTCTTTGAGCACTGATGTTGTTACCTAGTTGGGTCATGAGATGTCTGCAAGAAAATCACCAAGCTAGGAGAGTACCAAGGACCCCACAGTCATCCTCCTCTTCCCCCTTACCTTCCTCTCCCCTCCTATCTACAAATCCCCTCCCTTCTAACGTTGCTGATGTTACCCAGTTGGGTCATGAAATGTCTGCAAAACAACCACCACCACCACCACCACCAAGCTCCAAGAGCTTCAAGGACCTCTCACCAACCTCAAGCCAAAGAAGAAGCAGTTGTCAAGTTATAACTCCAGTTGGGACCAGAATTTCCACTTGCTAAGCCACTAAGCAAGTGAGTTATAACATTGCTGGCTGGCTGGGGTATTCCAGGAGTCGAATTCCACCCCTGTCTTGAAAGGTCAAAAGGTTGGGGAGGGGAGAACGCTGCCTGAATATATACACACACGCACACACACACACACACACCGCTGCCCTGCTTACGGCTTGAGGTTCTGGTCGATCAGGATGTCGTAGCCGTAGAGCTCGAAGCAATGCTTGTCGCTGATGATCACTTTCTGGACGCTTTGGAGGCTCTTGATGAAAATGTTGTCCATCTCAGAGAAGAGCATCTCCACGGCTTCGGCCCCGTGCTTGGCCGTCAGGTAGAGGCGGAACTGCTGGATCATCCATTTGCAGCCCTGCCGGGAAGGAAAGCCAGAGGCGGATGTGGCATGAGGGAAGAGGAGGAGGAGGAGGACCGTCGTCACAAAAGCCGACCAGCTCTCGAGGGAAGGGCCTGCCTGAGGTTCATCTCCAGAAATGAGATTCCCCCCCCCCCCCCCCCAGCAAGTGGCTTCTCTGACGTTGGCGCCGTAACTTCGCCCCTCCATCGGCCCATCGCCCATCCACAGATTTCGGGATTTATTTTGCTTTTTAGGGAATCAGTTTGTGGGGTCCTTGGTGCTCTCTGAGCTGGGTGGTTTTCTTGCAGACATTTCAAGACCCAACTATGGAACATGATCAGTGTTAGAAGGGATGGTGGTTTGTGGTGAAGAGGAGGAGCAGGGAGGAAGGAGGAGGGGGAGGAGGAAATGTAGGTCTTTGGGGGTTTCTGAGCTTGGGGGTTTCCTTGCAGACATTTCAAGACCCAACTTGGGAACATTATCAGTGTTAGAAAGGATGGGGGTTTGTGGAAAAGAGGAGGAACAACTGTGGGGTACTTGGTGTTCTCTGAGCTTGGTGGTTTTCTTGCAGATGTCTCATGACCCAACCAGGGAACATCATCAATGCCAGAAAGGGGGGGAGGGGGAAGGAGGATGAAGAAGAATGTGAGGTCCTTGGTGCTCTCTGAGCTAGCTTTTCTTGCAGACATTTCATGACCCAACTAGGTAACATCATCATTGTTAGGGATAACATTGTTCACCCTAACTGGTTTAGGTGAAATAATAACTATGAATCATAGTTAGTGTATGTTAGAGTGTATACAGCTTTAACTGTGAAATAGCAATTAAAGGAGTGGTTAAGAAAACAATATATAAGTAGCAAGACTACGGCTTGCTATCACTCTCTCTCTGGCTTTGATGATCCCTGTTTTATTAATTATATTTTTATATCCATATAAGAAAACATGGCACAAGTCAATTTACAAAGTTTGTCCCTTATATCCAAGCTGGATGGAACAAACTATGTATCATGGTCTACAAAATGTAGTCTACTTCTACGAAGAGAAGGCCTGTGGAACATAATTGAAAATCCACCAAACGTAGAAGAATGGGATCCAGAGGATGAGGAAGACAGACTAAAGATAGAAGAATTTATGCATAAAAATCAACAAGCCATTTGCATAATTGGGTTAACCTTAACTGATCAACAGCTTGTTTATATCCACGGAGAGAAAACGGCTTTTGGGTGTTGGCAGAAGCTGAAGAGAATTTATGTTCGAGATAATATTGGTGCTCACATAAATCTAACACGGAAGCTTTTCAGGACGCATCTCCAAACAAATGGTGATATGCAGAGTCATTTAAAAACTATGCAAAGCATTTTCCAAGAATTACACGAGAAAGAACTTATTTTCTCTGAACAACATCAAGTTTATATAATTCTATCTTCCCTTGATGAAAGTTATGATAACTACGTAACTTCACTTGAAATTTTGCCAAAGGAAAATTTAACTTTAACAAATATAACTGGCAGATTGATCGAAGAGGCCAGAAGGCATGAAAGAGATGAATTAAGGAGGGAGCAACCTCAAAAAGAAGATAATGAATCTCCTACTGCATACGCAATTAAAAAATGTTTTAATTGTGGAGGAAGAGGACATTTGGCAAGATTTTGTAAAAAGGCAAAGCGCCAGAACGCTGGCCAGAATACTAGAAAACATCAAAAGCTAAATAAACATTTAGAGTTAGCCATGTATACTAACGGAGCTGTAAAAAATAATTTATGGGTGGTTGACAGTGGGGCATCCCATTGTATAACAAATGATAACAAAAATTTTATTAAAATGTCCCAGAGTACACAGCAGATATCGTTAGCCAATGGCTGGAAACTGAAGGCTAAAGGTGAAGGTATAGCATATTGTTCTTTTATAAAAGAGAATGTAAAAATGTTATATGTACCACAACTTAAGTTTAATTTAATTTCAGTTAGAATTTTGGTTAAACTAGGATATGTAGTTACATTTAGGGGAGATAACTGCATAATTAAAAAAGAAGATAAGAGAATTACTGCATCTTTAAGAGGTGGATTATATGTATTAAATGATGATGGTTTAAAGGTGGCTAACACAATTTATGAAAATAAGAAACCTCATGATGAATGTATTCACTTGTTACATCGAAGGCTAGGGCATTTAAATTTTAAAATGCTTAAGAAAACTGTTGAATTGTCTAAGGGAATAAGTTTGAAATCTTGTAATAAGTATTTGCAATGTAATGCCTGTAATCAAAATAAGAGCAGGGTCATACCGGCTAATAGAGTTGATGGATTTACTACTAAAGAGCCTTTAGAAGTAGTATTTGCTGATTTAATAGGTCCGAAAAAACCAAGTGTAGGAGGAGCTCGTTACATACTAAGTATAATGGATCACTATTCAAGATATGGGTTTTGCTATTTAATGAAGAGCAAAACTGAAACATATCAAAATCTATTTAATTGGCTAAAATTCGCTGAAAGAAAAACTAAAAAGAAATTAGTAACTCTCATCACAGATAATGGTACAGAATTTACAAATAATAAATTTAAAAACAGACTTAGAATGTTAGGTATTCAACATAAAATGTCTGCACCATATAGGCCACAACATAATGCCTTTATAGAGAGAAGAGGCCAAACATTACAATCAATGGCACAAACTATGATGTCTGATTCAGGATTACCTGACAATTTATGGGGAGAAGCAATAATGTGTGGTAATCATATATTAAATAATGTTGTTAATTCAACAACAGGTGAATTACCATTCACACTGTGGCATGGTACAAAACCTGATTTAAGTTACATGCACACATTTGGAGCACCAGCATGGGTGCATATCCCTACACAACTTAGATACAAAGGACAGCATAGAGCTAAAAGATTGATTTTTGTAGGTTATACATCTAATCATAGATCTTATAAAGCATTTAGGTGAAATTAAAAGGCATCTAGGATTGACAATTAATAAAACAAATAATGGTTTTAAGATATCTCAAGAAGATAAAATTTGTCAATTAATTAAAAATTATAAGATGGAACTTTGTAAACCAGCAAAGACTCCAATGAGTCAGGAAGTTTGCCAAACTAATGATCAAAGTCCCAAATTTGATAAGTCCATATATCAATCTTTGATTGGTAGCTTATCATATATAAGCAATTGGTCAAGGCCAGATATTGCTTATAGTGTAAATCAGCTGGCACGTTTTAATTCAGATCCAAAAGAATATCATTGGAAATCCTTAAAAAGAATATTGAGATATCTTAAGGGAACAATAAACCATGCATTATATATAGAACCAAAGGGTGATTTGAGTCTTAGTGCTTATGCAGATGCAAGTTTTGCAACTGATATAAACACTAGAAAATCAACATCTGGGATGGCTATATTATTTGGTAAGACACTAATAGGATGGAGGTCAATCAGACAACAGCATATTAGCTTATCTACGATGGAAGCTGAATTTTCATGTCTGTCATTATTATGCACTGACTTAATTTTCTACAAACAGTTGTTGTTGGACATGGGTATAACTGTGAAAGATTCCATTATGGTGTATGAGGATAACCAAGCAGCTATAAAGTTAGCTACTAGTATTGCTGTAAAAACTAGATCAAAACATACTGACCTAAGATATTTGAATGTAAGAGAATCAGTGAAAAATGGAATAATAAAATTGGAATACTGCATGTCAGAAGAAAACATTGCAGACCAATTTACAAAAGCTCAAGGAGCAACTAAGTTTAAAGAAAGTTGCGAAAAATATTTTCTAAAGTTGTAAATGATTCATAGTTATTATGTAACCTAAAAGGGGAGAATGTTAGGGATAACATTGTTCACCCTAACCGGTTTAGGTGAAATAATAACTATGAATCATAGTTAGTGTATGTTAGAGTGTATGCAGCTTTAACTGTGGAAATAGCAATTGTGGGAGTGGTTATGAAAACAATATAAAAGTAGCAAGACTACGGCTTGCTCTCTCTCTCTCTCTGGCTTTGATGATCCCTGATTACTGCTTGGAATCGAGACTGCATTGCTCGAACGGGAGAGACAACAAAGGACTGATTTGTAAGTGAACTGACATAGGATATTCTACATGGACTTTGCTAACTGAATACCCCTGAATGGACTGACTACATGGTAAATGAATATTGGACTGTTATTTGACTATGCCATAAACTTATACTGGAATAAAATATATTCTTGATAGCACAAGCGTATCTGTTATTTTTACTGTATGTTAATAAACATACAAGCTTAGCTCACTCATTTATCTGTGTGCTTATCTGACTAACGCTGCACATTCTGTTTAGCTTGTCTACCTAACCCTGGTTGGGGAACCCAGGCTTAACAATCATCAGTGCTGGAAGGGAGGAGGGTTCACAGGGAAGGGGGTGGTTGAGGGGAGAGGAAGAGGAAGAAGATGACTTTGGGGTCTTCGGTGCTAACAGGACAAGCATATAAACAGAAAGTAAACTGCACTCCCTTCTAGAACTGATGATGTTTTCTGGTTGGATGACAAAACATCTGCAAGAAAAGCACCAAGCTCAGAGAGCACCAAGCACCCCACAGTTTCTCCATTTCTCCTCCTCCTCCTCCTCCTCTTCCTCCCTGTAAACACCTTTCCCTTCTAGCACTGATGAGGTTACCTAGTTAGGTCATGAAATGTCTGCAAGAAAGCAATCCTGATGGCAGCAGCCGCAGACACACACATCAATGCAGTCACAGTCAACATCTGGGCGTTTCTGACAAACCTCCCCTTCATTATTGCAAAAAAATAACCAATAGCCGCCTTGGAGCTCCGTCCTTATTTTTTTGGCTTCATTTTAAAAACGGGATTCTTGCAAACCACTCAAAGAACTACTGCACGGCCTTATAAGGGGAAAGACCAAGAGTTATAAACAGAAGATTTTTTAAAAAAACGTGCCTACTTTCTCGGGATCGTAGTCGGGGGCCGTCTTCTGCACAGCTACATTGGTCAAGTGAATGTCTGGCATCGAGGAGTTAAGGATCGTGCAGATGGAAAGAAAACTGTGCAGGTAAAAGTCCTCAATTTTTAACTGTTCGTTCAGCGACCGCTGGAAGTTACAGCGGCACTGGAAAAGGAATTCCTGCAACACCCAGCTACCTACTTCCCCGTTCTTGGCCACCTCCTTCCTTTAATCCTTCCTAGCAAATTCCCATTATGAATTAAATAAGTGATTTCCAAACTCAGCATCTTTTCAGATGGGGGGACTTCAACTCCCAGAATCCCTAGCCAGCCATGCTGGGTCATCGTCGACCAGTCGCTGTTTTTTAGCCCTAAGAAGGAGGCACTGGCAAGGCAGTTACCAGGACTCTTAATTTTGAAGACACACCAAAATGATAAATGGTTTGATTACTTCAATGGTTCTCAACCTTGGCAATGGGGGGACTTCCACTCCCAAAATTCACCAGCCAGCCTGCTTTAAGATTGGGGACTTCAACTCCCAGGATTCCCTAGCCAGCATGCTTTTAGATAGGTGGACTCCAACTCCCAGAATTCCCTATCCAGCATGCTTTAAGATAGGTGGACTCCAACCCTCCAAATTCCCCTGCCAGCCTGCTTTTAGATGGATAGACTTCAACCCCCAGAATTCCCCAACCAGCATGCTTTAAGATGGGTGGACTCCAACTCCCAGAATTCCCTACCCAGCATGCTTTAAGATAGGTGGACTCCAACCCCCCAAATTCCCCTGCCAGCCTGCTTTAAGATAGATGGACTTCAACTCCCAGAATTCCCCAGCCAGCATGCTTTTAGATGGATGGACTTCAACCCCCAGAATTCCCCAACCAGCATGCTTTAAGATGGGTGGACTCCAACTCCCAGAATTCCCTAGCCAACCTGCCTTAAGATAGGTAGACTTCAACTCCCAGAATTCCCTACCCAGCATGCTTTTAGATGGATGGATTCCAACTCCCAGAATTCCCCAGCCAGCCTGCTTTAACATGGATGGACTTCAACCCCCAGAATTCCCCAGACAGCCTACTTTAAGATGACTGGACTCCAACTCCCAGAATCCCCCACCCACCCTGTCCCTGCCTCCCCCTCCCCAGTAGCCCCTCCAGTCTCTGGAAGCAGGTCTCAGGATACACTGATCATCTAAGGTATTCAGGGTGAATCGCGTGTTGGAGAAGCGAGCAAAACCGTCTCGGTACAGCCACGCTTTGAGAGGGAGATACTGCGGGAAAGAGAAGTTGGTTAGGGGAGCCAAGATCGTCCCAGAATTCCCCAGCCAGCAGGCTTGAGAATGAATGGACTTCAACTCCCAGAACCCCCTACTCAGCATGCATGAGACTGAATGGACTTGCAAGTCACATGCATGAGACTTCAGTCCCCAGAATACCCTACTCAGCATGCTTGAGGATGAATGAACTTCAGCTCCCACAATCCCCTAGTCAACATGAAGGTAGTCCTTGACTTACAACAGCAATGGGAGCCTCTTAAGGTCATCAGTCTTGAAGGATGTAAAGCAGGTCAGGAGACCAGCCTGATTTTACGACCACTGGTTTGCCGCAATCATTAAGCAAAGATGGCGGTCATCAAGCCAGCCGCGGTCATTAAGCGAACTCAATTGCATTTGGCATTTTTAATGGAAACCAGAAGCAAGCCTCAATTTTTGACCAAAATTGCACAACTGTTACGTGAGGCAAGACATTGGAAACAGCCAGGGCTGGGATTCAGCCGGTTCGGACCGGTTCAGGAGAACCGGATGTTAAATTTATATCTGGTTTGCCATACCGGTAGTTGAACCGACCAGCTGGCCTCGCCCACCCTGCCCCTTCCCTCCCAGGAGTCTCCACGTGGCCTGTTTTGGATGCAGGTAAGGGCAGGGACCGTGCAGGGGTGGGATTCAAAAATCTCAGCAACCGGTTCACTACCCGGGGCCTACCAGAACTTCCTGTTTCTGGCTACCGGTGGGCCTCGAGAGCCCTGGATAGGCCGTTTTCACCCCCCCAAGGGTCTGGAGGCCTCACCCAGACTTCTGGGAGGGCAAAAACAGCCTCCCCCAGGCTCTGGAGTCCCACCGGAAGCCGGAAACAGGCCTGTTCTGGGAGGCCCATTTTCCCCTCCCAGAGCCTCCGCACAGGGACAGGGTTGGCGGGGCCAGCTAGTCGTTTGAAATACCAGTTTGGTGAACCAGATGTAACTTTAACATCCGGTTCACCCGAACTGGTAGAATCTCTGGGTCCGCGTGGAGGTTCTGGGAGAGGGAAAAATGGGCTGGACCAGAAGTCCAGAAACGGACCTGTTTCTGATTTCTGGAGGGCCTATAGAGCCTGGGAGAGGCCGTTTTCCCCCGTCCCAGAGGCCTGAGGAAAGACTCTGGACTCTTGGGAAGGGGAAAAATGGCCTTCATGAAAGTTCCAGAAGTCCAGATATGGGCCTATTTCCGGCTTCCGCAGGGCCTCCAGAGCCTGAGGGAGGCCATTTTCAGCCTCCCAGAGCCCCAGGGAAACCTCTGGACCATGGGGAAGGCAAAAAACGGCCCTCTCAGAAGTTCTGGAAGCCCAGAAATGGGCCTGTTTCTGTCTTCACAAGGGCCTCTGGAGCCCAGGGGAGGCCGTTTTCGCCCTCCCAGAGGACCCTGGGGAAGTGAAAAATGGCCCTTCTGGAAGTTCTAGAAGTCCAGAAACAGGCCTGTTTCTGGCTTCCAGAGGGTTTATGGAGCCCGGGGGAGGCCGTTTTCACCCTCCCAGAGGCCTGAGGGAACTCTGGACTCTGGGGAAGGCAAAAAATGGCTCTTCAGGAAGTCTGGAAGTGGGCCTGTTTCTGGCATCCGGAGGGCCTATGGAGTCTGGGGGAGGCTCTTTTTGCCCTCCCAGAGGCCCAAGGGAAGCCTCCGAACTCTGGGAAAGGTAAAAAATGGCCTTCCCGAAAGTTCCAGAAATCCAGATATGGGCCTGTTTCCAGCTTCCAGAGGGCCTCCGGAGCCCAAGTGAGCCGTTCAAAATTACAACAGTGGGGGGAAAAACAAGACATGACCATTTTTCACACTTATGACCATTGCAGCCTCCCCCTGGTCACATGATCAAAATTCAGGTGCTTGGCCACAGACTCGTATTTGTGATGGTCACAGCATCCCAGGATCACGTGACGTGATCCCCTTTTGCGACCTTCTGAAAACCAAGGCCAATGGGGAAGCCGGATTCACTTAACTGTATTACTCGCTTAACAACTGTGGTGATTCACTTAAGAACTGGGTTACTCACTTACCAACTGCAGGGATTCACTTAACAACCGGGGCAAGAAAGGTTGTAACATGGCACGAAGCTGATAAGAGAAATTTTTCACTTAACAACGGAAATGTTGGGCTCCATTGTGGTTGTAAACCAAGGACTGCCTGTATTCCCAGCATTCCCCCACCTTGAATTTGATTAAAAAGTATTTCCACTGGAGTGGGAAAAGAAAGGATGGTTCACTCACCGACATTACCAAAACGTAGACCCGTAAATCAAATTTCCGTCCTGGGACACAAAGGGAAATAAATCAATTAAATCAATAAAATACTTATTGGATTTTATTAAGAAGGATCTCCCTATTCTCCAAAACACCTGAAGTCAAGAAAAGCAATAAGGGATGGGAACTAATCAAGGAGAGAAGCAACCTGGAACTAAGGAGAAATTTCCTGACATTAACCAGTGGAACAGCCCGCCACCAGAAGCTGCAAATGCTCCAACACTGGAAGTTTTTAAGAAGAGACGGACAGCCATTGATCCAGAATGGGATAGGGTTCCTGCTATCCCATTCTGCTTCAGTAAGAGATTGGACTAGAAGACCTCAGTGGTCCCTTCCCAACTCTGTTATTCTATATGAATGTTGTTCTGTGATACGGCTTCTTCATTCTGGGGGTCTCAAAAGATGGACCAGCATCTCCCTGGCGGATCCCAAGCAACTTCAAGGGATCTCAGGAGAGAGGGAGGGAGGAAGGGAAGGAGAGAGAGGGAGGGAGGGAAAGGAGGGAGGGAAGGAAAAAGGAGGAGGAAGGAAAAACAGGAGGGAGGAAAAGAAGGAGGGAGGAAAAACAGGAGGGAGGAAAAGAAGGAGGGAGGAAAAACGGGAGGGAGGAAAAGAAGGAGGGAGGGAAAGAGGGAGGCAGGAAAAGAGGGAGGGAGGAAAAGAGGGAGGGAGGAAAAGAAGGAGGGAGGAACAGAGGGAGGGAAGGAGGGAAAGAGAAAGTAGAGAGGGAGGGAGGGAGAAAGGAAGAGAAAAGGAGGGAAAAAGAGGGAGGGAAAGAGAGAGAGATGGACAGCGAGATCTATGATACATACATAAAATGGGGCAAAACTCACTTAACGGCAGAAATTTAGGTCTTACGATCATTGGTGTCGTAAGTTGAGAAGTACTTGTAATGAAGTTGTGAAGTGAAT
Organism: Laticauda colubrina; assembly: GCA_015471245.1. Classification (NCBI taxonomy): domain Eukaryota; kingdom Metazoa; phylum Chordata; class Lepidosauria; order Squamata; family Elapidae; genus Laticauda; species Laticauda colubrina. The sequence continues at coordinate 2,179,745 of BLBF01000069.1, forward strand.
CCGGCTTCCCCATGTACTTTGCTTGTGAGAAGGTCGCAAAAGCAGGTAAAATGAAACTGGGGATGCTGCAAAATTCACTTAACAACCATCTCCCTTAGCAACAGAAATCGCTAAGGCTCCATTGCAGTGGTAGGACTAACACAGTGAATGGCGAACCTTTTTGTTGTGGTATGCCGAAAGCATGTGCGTGCCAGCACCCACAATGCAATGCAATACAGCCTGCCCTCCCTGCGCATGTGTGCGCAACACTCCCACTTCCCCCCTCTATCTGCACTGTGCGGATTTTTGTTCGTTTGAGGCCATTTTCGCTTTCCCAGGGGCTCAAGGGAAGCCTCTGCAGCCTCAGAGGCCGAAAAATGGGCCTTCCGGAAATACAGGAAGTGCCTGTTTTCAGCCTCTGGAGCCTGGGGAAGGCCGTTTTTGTCCTCCCGGGGACTCGAGGGAAGCCTCTGCAGCCTTGGGAGGTTGAAAAATGGGCCCGTTTTGTCACTTCTGGTATTTCCAGAAGGTCCATTTTTCAGCCTCCCGAGGCTACAGAGGCTTCCCTCGAGCCTTCGGGAGGGCAAAAATGGCGTCAAACAGGCTGAAAATCAGCTGGGAGGAGTGCACATATGTAATGCAGGTAGAGGGGTGGGGCTCACATGCCCGCACAAATGGCTCTGAGTGCTCCTGTAGGTTTGCCGTCACGGGACTAACTGCTGGCAAGATTCAGTCTGTAGGCAAACAGCAACAATGATCGTACTCCAAAGTAACTATACACGTCCTTTCTTGGTTCTTCGGGCCAGATAGTAGATGCTTTCCAAGAAATTTGAACTCAGGACCAGACTAGCTAGGAAGCTGAGTGTACAGACAGTCCTCACTTTACAACGGTTTGTTTAGTGACCATTCAAACTTACAACAGCACTGGGGAAAAAAAATGGTTTATGACCGTTTTCACCATTGCAGGATTCCCAGGGTCATGCCATTAAAATTCGGAGGCTGGGCCACTGACTCATATTTATGATGGTTGCAGTGTCCAGGAGTCACGGGATCCTCTTTTTATGACCTTCCGATGAGCAAAGTCAATGGGGAAAGCCAGATTTGTTTAACAACCAGGTTACTCATCTTTATGATGGTTGCAGTGTCCCAGGGTCACGTGATCTTTTTGTGACCTTCTGAGGAGCAAAGTCAATGGGGAAGCCAGATTCATTTCACGATCGTGTTACTAACTTAAAAACAACTGCAATGATTTGCTTAACGACGGTTGGCAAGAACGTTCGTCCAATGGGGAGAAACTTACTTCACAACTGTCTCGCTTAGCGACAGAAATGTTGCCTTCCATTGTGGTCGTAAGACGAGGACTACCTGTCTCTGAGTCAGGCGAATGGGCAACTTACCTCCTATTAAGTACGGGTTCTCGATATAACGCTGAGCGACGTAATTCTCCACTGGAATGTCATCTTTTGGATCATCAGGGCGCACGGCATCCTGGGGAAGAAACCAGGGGTCCCAGTGGGTTTAGGAAGAAGAAGAACCGGCATCTGCGGGGACATATCAGAGGCGGGAGAGACCTGGCCTTGGTCCACCTGTGCTGGATCGCATGGTGGCAGCCGCTGTCTTGACTTTGTGGCCATTTGCGGATGTCCTTCCATCTGGCCAAGATCTAGAAGGAGCAGCAAAATTGTCCCCATCTAGATCAGAGGTGGGGAACTATGGCCCTTTCATGGCTGGTGGACTTCAACTCCCAGAATTCCTGAGGGAGCGACGCTGGCTATGGCCCTTTCATGGCTTGTGGACTTCCATTCCCAGAATTCCTCAGCCAGCCATGCTGGCTATCACCCTTTTATGACTTGTGGACTTCAACTCCCAGAATTCCTCATGCTAGCTCAGGAATTCTAGGAGTTGAAGTCCACAAGTTATAAAGGGGCCATAGTTCCCTACCTCTGTTCTAGACCATCAAAGGAGAAGCAAAGGGCTCTTCTAGATCATCGAAGGAGCAGCTCCTTCTAGATCAGGGACTCCAACCTTGTCAACTTTCCAGCCTTAGCAACTTTAAGACTTGTGTGGACTTCAACTCCCAGAATTCCTCAGCCAGCCCCGCTGGCTGAGGAATTCTGGGAGTTGAAGTCCACACAAGTCTTAAAGTTGACAAGGTTGGAGACCCCTGTTGTAGATCATCAAAGCTTCTGAGAAGCCCGGAGATGGTTGTAGGGAACCAAGGTGGAGAGTTGCAAGGTGAGGAGTTCCCAGGAGATCTTTGGTGAGGCAGGAGCACCAGCTGATGCAGGACAGTCCATGATCCCACAGTCCCCAAGGGACCATGTGAAATGGACACTCACCAGGCTGATCGTTACATTGTTTGGTTTCAGGGGAATGTAGGAACAGAGCCCACCACGAACCCTTGGAGGTAAGCTAGGTAAAGAGCCAGGAATGGGCATGGATTGTGGTCATGCTTTGTATTGGTGGAGGACAGAAGAACACAATTGTCAGAACCTGCCTCCTCTTCCACCAAAGACAACCAAGGGCTTCTTTCTCACACCTTCCCCTTTCTTGGAACTCAGTGATTTTTCTCCTTCCTTAACGGTCCCATCTCTCTTCCCCTTCCCAAAGCCAAATCTACGTTCCTTCCCTCAATGGGCTCTCCAAAGAAATGGATCCATCTTTCAGATTAACAGAGTTGGAAGGGACCTTGTAGGTCATCTAGTCCAACCCCCCCCCCACTCAAATGGGAGACCCTACAGTATTTCTGACAGATGGCAGTCCAGTCTCTTTTTCAGGGATGAAGCTCCCACAACTTCTGAAGGCAACTTCGGTTCCATGGGTTGATTGCTCTCACTGTCAGGAAATTTCTTGGTTGAATCTCTCCTTGATCAGTTTCCATCCATTCTTCCTTGTCTGGCCTTCAGGTGCCTTGGAGAACAGCTTGACCCCCTTCCTCCTCTCTGGGGCAGCCCCTCAAATATTGGAAGGCTGCTCTCCTGTCTCCCCTGATCTTTCTCTTCCCTAGACTAGCCAGGCCCAGTTCCTGCAAGCATTCATTGTATATTTTAGTCTCCAGTCCCCTAATCATCTTTATTGCTCTTCTCTGTACTTTTTCTAGAGTCTCAACATCTTTTTTTATAGTGTGGGGACCAACACTGGATGCAGTATTCTAGGTGTGGCCTTATTAAGGCTTTATAGAGCGGTATTAGTACCTCCCTTGATCTCGATTGTCTCCCTCTGTTCATGCAATTTAGGATTGCATTGGCTTTTTTGGCTGCCGCCGCACATTGCTAGCTCCCATTTAGCTGGTTGTCTACTAAGACTCCGAGATTCCTCTCCCAGTTCCAGCTATTGAGCCTGGTTTCACCCAGTCTGTATGTGTACTTTTTGGTTTTTCTTGCCTAAGTGTAGGACTTTACTCTTCTCTACATTGAATTTCATTTTGTTCGATATGGTCCAGGGTTCTAGTCTGTCAAGATCCATCTGGGTCTTCAGGGTGTTAGCTATTCCTGCCAGCTTAGTATCATTTGCAAATTTGATAAGTTTCCCTTCTATTCCCTCCTCTAAGTCATTCACGAAGATATTGAAGAGTCCTGGGCCTGAGACAGAACCTTGTGGCACCCACTGCTTCCTTCCCTCCATGTAGACTTAGACCTATTAAGAGCTACTCGTTGAGTACGATTTGCCAGCCAGTTGTGTGTCCATCTAGTGGTGGTGCTCTCTATTCCACTTTTTTCTAGCTTCCCAAGAAGTAGGTTGTAGTCATCTAACCTCCTCCTCCCCAACTTCTAAGAAGAGACTTCTGGTTGATCTGGTGAAGCTGTGGGAGAAGATGAAGTTCCTCCACTCAGATTCTCAAGAGCTTTGGTCTTGGGTAAGGCTGAATGGGAACCCACCTGAGATGCCACCTAAGTGGGGAAGGACTAGAAACCCTCCCCAGATCAGAAGCTGAGTCCAGGGAGAACCTGAGACGGTCCCCATTGGTGATTCCATCACAGAAGCTCAGAAGGACATCTCCACCTTCCATGGTGGACCAGCCCTGGGTCTAAGGACCAAAAGAAGACTGGAGGCAGCAGCATCAAGCATCTGGAGCCCAAAAAGGCTCCTCAGAGGGGAGGAGAAGGAGGAATCTTACCTTCCTCCAATCGATCACATCCTTGAGTTTCCGGAAGAGAAAAATCCCTCTCCCTTGGGATCGGGCAACCTGGTGGAGGCAAAGAAGAGAGTCACTTGCTTTCTTGAGAGATCTCAGCCTTCCCTGCCATTACGTAGTTCTCCTTTCCTTGGGGTTTCCATCAACCCTGCCAGGTAGACCAAACATGACCAGATGAGCTAATTCTAAAGTTCCAGGTCGCTTTTGACTTAGGACCACAATTTAGCTCACAATGTTTGTGGCTAAGCAAGAATAGGATGGGATGGGATAGAATAAAGAATCGAACAGAACAGAGCAGAATAGAATAGAATAGAAAAGAAAATATAGGATAGGATAGAATAAAGAATAGAATAGAAATAGAATAGAAAATATAGAAAAGAAAACAAAACTAGAAATAGAATAGTAAATATAGGATAGGTTAGAATAAAGAATAGAATAAAGAACAGAATAGAATAAAAAATAGAGGATAGGACAGGACAGGACTACAACTATGAATACCAAGGGACCTTAGAGGTCTTCTAGTCCAACCCCCTGCTCAGGCAGGAAACCCTATCCTATTTCAGAAAAACAGCTGTCCCATCTCTTCTTAAAAGCCCTTACAACTTCTGGAGGCAAACAGCTCCATTGGTTAATTGTTCTCACTGTCAGGAAATAGTTGTTAAGTGAGTTTGGTCTTGATTTTACCACCTTTCTTTCCATGGTGGTTAAGAGACTCATCAATGTTATTAAGTTAGTAACATGGTCATGAAGCGAATTTGGCTTCCCCGTTGACTTGGCTTGTCAGAAGGTTAGATATGAAGTTAGGGAGGCTCCCCTCCCTGCCAAACCCCCCCCCCCCATTCCCCCAGCCCTAATTCATCTGCAAACCACCTTCAAAACCATCCTTTCGAGCTGCTCTCTCTGCCTGCACACCTTGCTGGGAAGGTTTCCGAGGAAGAAGCGGTCGGGTTTGCTTTTTTTTTTAATTCACTTTTTTCTTCCATCCCAGGGGGCGAAGGTGGATTAGGAATTCAAAGAGATCGAATGAAATTGGAGCCCTCCTCCTCCTCCTCCTCTATCTTTTTTTCCTCCTTTCTCCTCCTCCTCTTCCTCCTCCTATCCACCCCGCCTTCCTCTTCCACTCTTCACCGTTTACTACCTTTTAAATGCAACCTCAATTGAGCAAAATCGTCATTTTCTTCCCCAGTCTGGGTGAAAAGGCGGCTGTGAGCTCCCATTGACTTGAGGTCAGGTTTCTTGCTGGCAATTGACACAAATTATCATTTGAGGCATTAAATAATCTCTTGGCAGGAATTCAGGGGCTCATTTGCATGAGCTTTCCCCTTTTTTATCAGGGGAAGGGGAAAGCGCTGCCAGCTGGGGCCTGCCTTTTATCTGCCCACGAATGACTGGTGCTGATGTAAGCCCTACAGATGGAGGAGGAGGAGGAGGAGGAGGAGGGAGGGAGGGAGGGAGGGAGG
>BLBF01000069.1:2185328-2199377 GCA_015471245.1 Laticauda colubrina
GAAGGAAGGAAGGAAGGAAGGAAGGAAGGAAGGAAGGAAGGAACTCTACCACAAGGGGAGGGGCAGAAAGGGAGACTTTATACAAAAACTAACAAAATAAATAAACAAGATATTTTTAAAAATGTGTAGAAAAAAGACACAAACATTCATCATCCCCGCTAGTTGAGTCCTGATAGATATATTGCAGCAATATTAATTTTCTTTCCCCTGTGGAGCAGATCCTCTTCCTCCTCCTCTTCCTCTCCTTCTCTTCCTCCTCTTCAGCTGCTTTTCTTTCTCTCTTTTCCCTCGCTTCCTCCTCCCCTCTCCTCCTCCTCCTCCTCTTTCCCCTTCTTCTTTTCCTCCCCTTTTCTCCTCCTCTCCACAAACTGCACTCCCTTCTAACACGATGATGTTACCTAAGTGGTTCATGAAATGCCAGAGGAGCACCAAGGACCCCACAGTCCTCCTCCCCCTCATTTTTCTCCTTCTTTTGCTCTCCCCTCTTCCTCCTCCTCTCCACAAATCCCATTCCCCTCTAAAACTGATGATGCTCCCTAGCTGGGTCATGAAATGTCTACAAGAAAACAATCTCACAGAGCACCAAGGATCCCACGGTCCCGCTCCTCCTCCTCTCTGCAAACTCCCCTCCATTCTAGCACTGATGATGTTTCCTAGTTGGGTCATAAAACGTCTGCAAGAAAACCACCAAGCTCAGAGAGCACCTAGGACCCCATAGTCCTCCTCCTTCTCTCCACAAACCTTATCCCCTTCTAGCACTGATGTTGTTGCCTAGTTGGGTCATGAAGTGTCTGCAAGAAAGCAACCAAGCTCAGAGAACACCAAGGACCTCACAGTTCTCCTCCTCCTCCCCCCTTACCGGTTTCATGATCCAGGTGATGCCGGGATTCTTCCGAAACTCCTCCACAAACAGGTGATACTCAGAGGGCATCTCAAAGGTCTTGGGGAAGAAGTCACACTTCATGGCCTCCAGCTTCCCGGATTCCCTCTCCAGCTGTTTCCGGAGGCGCTTCAGGTTTTTCACGGTGTAGTTTTTCCGAGTCAGCTGCCCAGGGCAAGAAGGGCAGGAGAACAGTGTCAGCCAAGGGTGCCCTGGATCAGGCCCCTGGATGCATCCCTTGGCTCAGAATTGGCCCTCGGAGGAAGCAATCTCCTCCAACGCCATCCAGGCCTCCATTTGGGAAAGAGGTTCTACCGGGGCACAAGGGCTCCCCCACCAAGCTATCGTCCTGTGTCGGAAGGGGAGGTCAAGACAGTTCCTGTGATGACCCAAAGGGGCACAAAAGCAAATCACAAAAGTAGGTAAAGTCCCTTTAATTCCTCCAACTTGGCCCCCAATGTCCAGTTGTCTTCGATTGGAGAAAAAAAACTCCCAAGAACAGTCTTTAAAGGGAAGAAATTCAGTCCGAACCCAAAGTACATATAAAATTATAAATTAAAACCAACACAAACCATAGCTGCAGCAATTAATGAGACAGGGCAGGATAAGGAATTGCAGACTTCAAAACACACACAGTTGGGAGGACGCCAGAACCCAGATAAGACTTGACAAAACAATGCACACTTTGCTTCCAGCAAGGTGCTGTGCGCTAACGCTCTTTTTAAATCCTATTTTCCCAGCTGCATCTAATGAAGGGAATCAGGGCCCTTTTCTCCCCCGTAAGCCACTTTGCTCCCTTCTCCGTTCCTCCCTGCATGCCCTAGGATGAGGAGGCGGTGGTCCTGGGTCTTCCTCTGAATGCCCAGCCGGACTGTGCCCTTCCCCAGTTTCCTCCACAGCCATCGGAGCCACACTCCCACTCTGTCAGCTGTTCGACCTTCCCCTAAGAATCAGATTCCAACAGGGGCATGACAGTTCCCTCCCTCCAAATCTTAGCTTAGCCATAACCCCCCTCCCCCTATTAGGCAGCAGGTCTCAGCCTAATAAGCAGTCTCTGGCTGTACTTTTCAATTCGGGAAGTCCTTGAATTTCAACCGTTCTTTTATACCGACCGTTCAAAGGTATCATGCCCCAGCATATAACTTTTATTTACTTTTGTTGCTCTCTAGCCCCATCTAATGGCTGAACACACAAATATGCCCCAACATGCAATCTTTATGCACTGTTATTGCTTTCTAGTCCCATCTAGTGACCGGAGAGATAAATGCCAAATATATTTTTTGAAGCTGGCCCAACCTCTTTACCCATCAGCCCACAGTCTCAAAACAAGTGCATGCTGGGAAGCCAAACTCCATTTCCTTGAGCATTTAGAGAAGGCAGAAGCACAAAGAAGAATCCGTCTTAATCTGTGGCACGTGGACAAATCCACACCCCACATACAGAGCATCGCTGGTCAGATTTAAATTGCTTGTATTTATTAATTGCTATGTTCAGCAGTAAGTCAGTACTGCCTATCTTGTATTTGGTTCTCATTGTATGTATCCCTATTTTCCCCAGTTTTACCATATCCTGTTCTTTCAATAAAACATCCAGATCTACGCAAACAATTTATTTTATTGGAGGATAGATAGATTTAGCTCCATGTTGAGCTGCACACAGACTATCGTGTAGTGGGGACAAAACAAATGTGATCACAGAACTGGGGGAGAGGGGTTGGAAATGACTTTTTCACATGAAAGTTGCAACATCTCCCTGCTTTATACTGCAGTGGTAAGACCCTACTTGAAAAACTGTGTCCAGATTTGGTCATCACGATACAAAAAAAAAAATGTGGAGACTCCAGAAAGATTGCTGAGAAGAGCAACAAAGATGATTAGGGGGCCTGGAGGCTAAAACAAAAGAACAGTTGCAGGAATTGGGTGTGTCTAGTTTAATGAAGAGAAGGACTAAGGGTGACATGATAGCAATCTTCCAGTATCTGAGGAGCTGCCCCAAAGAAGGGGGTCAAGCTATTCTCCAAAGCCCCTGAAGGCAGGACAAGAACCAATGGGTGGAAACTAATCAAGGAGAGAAGCAACCTGGAATTAAAGAGAAACTTCCTAGCAGTGAGGACAATTAACCAGTGGAACTGCTTGCCACCAGATGGATGCTTCATCACTGGAGGTTTTGAAGAAAAGAGTGGCCAGCTGTTTGTCTGGGATAGCTTATAGTCCCCCGCTTGAGTAGAAGGTTGGACTGGAAGACTTTCAAGGTACTCTATACCAGGGGTCTTCAAACTTGCAAGTGTAATACTTGTGGACTTCAACTCCCAGAATTCCTCCTCCAGTCATGTTAGCTCAGGAATTCTGGGAGTTGAAGTCCACAAATCTAAAACCTGCCAAGTTTGAAGACATTTTGATTAGATTAGATAGATGGATGGATGGATGGATGGATGGATGGATGGATGGACGGACGGACAGACAGACAGACAGACAAGATGGACAGACAGACAAAGTAGATAGATGATAGATATCTAGATAGATAGATGATAGACAGACAGACAGACAAGATAGACAGACAAGATAGATGGTAGATGGTAGATAGAAAGATAGACAGACAGACAAACAGACAAGATAAATAGACAGACAAGATAGATAGATAGATAGATAGATAGATGATTGACAGACAGAAAGACAAGATAGATAGATAGATGATTGATAGATAGATAGAAATGAAACGTTGCTACAACTTTAAAAGCACAGCTACAAGGACGTGGGAAAATACCTGAAGGAAGCTGAACAGCATAGATAGATAGATAGATAGATAGATAGATAGATAGATAGATAGATAGATAGATAGATAGATAGATAGATAGATAGATCCATCCATACATACATACATACATACATACATACATACATACATACATACATGATAGACAGAAGACCGACAAGATAGATAGATGATCGATAGATGATAGAGAGGCAGACAAGATAGACAGACAGACAGACAAGATAGATAGATGATAGATAAATAGACAGATAGATAGATAGAGATGGAGATAGATACTATAAAGCAGGGCTCTTCAAACTTGACAGCTTTAAGACTTGTGAACTTCAACTCCCAGAATTCCTCCTCTAGCCATGTTAGCTCAGGAATGCTGGGAGTTGAAGTCCCAACAAGTCTTAAACTTGCCAAGCTTGAAGACCCTTGTTCAAAACTTGGTTGCGCTGAGAATGGCAACCCTTGAAAGCCTCCTGTTCCAGACTGGGGGATGGGGGAGGGTGGAGATAGCAGTGCTTCAATATTTGAGGGGCTACCACAGAGAAGTGGGGGGGGGTGTCAAGCTATTCTCCAAAGCCCCCGAAGGCTGGACAAGAAGCAACAGATGGAAACTAATCAAGGTGAGAAGCAACCTGGAATTCAGGCAAAAATTTCTGACAGTGAGAACAATTAACTTGCCATCAGAAGTTGAAGACTATGAAATGGAAGCACAAAACAATTTGTAAACCAACCGACACACTGTAGGGGTGTGTGTGTGTGTGTGTGTGTGTGTGTGTATGGAAGATGGCTTGATGTTTCTATATTTTGTTTATCTATGTTTGTCTTAAAAACCAATAAAAATTTATATATATATAAAAAGTTGTGGGTGCTCCATCCTTGGAGGCTTTCAAGAGGAGACTGGGCAGCCCCTGATCTGAAACGGTATAGGGTCTCCTGCCCTGGGCAGCGGGTTGGACTAGAAGATCTCTCAGGTCTCTTCCTACTCTATTTTTTATAGCATCAGTTGCCGAAGGAGGTCATGATGGCCGCAGTCTTCCAAGACACCCCTAAGGAACCATGTCCTGGATATTCTGGACCAACCTGCTCACCTGTTCCCCCGCCCCAACCTTCTCCCTGCCCAGGTTTGCCCACCTCGTAATGGTTGCGGAAGTGGCTGATGCGCACGTGCTCGTCCATGTAGGTATGGTCGAAGTTCTCCTGCAGCCATCGGACGTCGCACCAGTAGAAGTCCCACTCGCCCTCGCTGGAGATGAAGGCCAAACAGACGGGGGGTGTCAGCCAGCAGCTCTTTCTCAAGGTGGTTCCAACCCACCCCCACAGACACCCAAAGTCTTCATCATCTTCATTTAACGAGCCCATAATCCCTTGTGGGGTGGAGTCTGGGCAATTGAATGGAGCTAGCACAGTGTTCTTTTAATGGCCGGATGCCCTTCCTGTCACCAATGTGGAGTTTTGTTCAACAGATATACTCTCAGTGTGGTTGTCAGGATTCTGATGGATGCCCTAATTAAACTAGGAGCCCCGAGGCAACTTTCCAAAGAAATCCAGTTGTTTATGAGGAGCAACAGGTCAGCACGTACCCAAATGAATTTATGTAATTTACGGCCCACCTATGATCCTGTTTCCCCCCCCCCTCCCCCCAGGGTGTGTCATAAAACACATTCTCCAACTGGAGCACTTTCCTGGGATGTAGAGATCACGCCTCTTCAGTTGGTCCTGATAGCCTGGGATACAGCCTTGAAGAAGGTATGTGTGGAATGTGTTTCTAGCCCCGTGATGGTGAACTTATGGCACGTGTGCCACAGGTGGGCACACAGAGCCATTTGTACCGGCACCTGAGCTGCAGGCAAACTTACCTCACTGCGCATGCGTGCACCTCACAGCTGATTTTCAGGAGGTTTGAGGCCTTTTTCGGCTTCCCAGAGGCTCGAGGAAGGTTTCTGCAGGCTTTGCAGGCTGAAAACTAGGTCCGCTTCATCACTTCTGGTATTTCCGAAAATACCGGAAGTGACAAAACAGGCTTAGTTTTCGGCCTCCAAAGCCTGCAGAAGCCTTCCTCAAGCCTCTGGGAAGCCGAAAAAGGCCTCAAGCCAGCCGAAAATTAGCTGTGAGGTGCGGTGCAGGTAAGGGGGCGGCGGGGTGGGTGGGGTGGGGTAGGGATTGTGCATGCATGTATAGCGGGTGTGGGGGTGTCGTGCATTGCCTTCTGGGTGCTGGCACGTGAGCGCGAGCGCGTGCACAATTTTTGGCACTACCTAGGATTGAACTCACATCCTCCTGATTGTGAGGCAAGAGCTCCACCTTCAGGCCACTGCACCACCCAGACACTAAAAATGCTAGAGTCAACATTACAGGCTCCACAACCTCCCAGCATGTGCTGATGGGGAACCCCAGAAGTGTGAGAAGCATCATTATAGGGGAACGGTTTTTTTTTTTTTTTTTTTGTTTTGAAACAGCGAGCAGAGGCTAGAGAATTCTGGGAGTTGAAGTCCACAGCACACCCTCACGCCCAGGCTGATGTCCAAAGGCAGAGATGTTTGCATCAGCTGTGATTTCTAGAATGCCAATATTGATAAGCTCAACGTTGTTTAAAAAGTACACCTAAAGCGAAATGGGGCATTAATAAGCAACTGGAAAGTATATTCCATTTTTATTAGCAGGTGGCGAGGGGGTGGGTGGGGGGGCTCAATTCCCAGCACGAGAAAGTGAGGGCTTCCTTGTTTTCTGGCAGGCGTTTCACAACCCAGCTAGGTAGCATCATCAATTTTAGAAAGGAGTGGGATTTGCAGGGAGGAGGAGGAGGAGGAGGAGGAGGAGGAGGAGGAGGAGGAGGAGGACAAAGACTGTGGGCTTCTTGATGCTCTCTCCTGCAGACATTTCATGACCCAACCAGGTAACATCATCAATGCTAAAAGGGAGTGGGTTTGTTCCCTGTTTATACACAAGAGCCTTTAAATATAAACAGCAAACCCACTCCCTTCCAGGCCTGATGATGTTACCTACTTGGGTAATGAAATGTCTGCAACAAAACAACCAAGCTCAGAGACCAACAAGGACCCCATAGTTCTCCTCCTCCTCTTCGTCCCCGCCTCCCAAACCACTCCCTTCTAGCACTGATGAAGTTACCAAGGTGGATAATGAAATGTCTGCATAACACCAAGCTCAGAGACAAGCAAGGACCCCATAGTTCTGCCCCTCCCCCTCCCTCCCTCCCTCCCTAACTCCCCTTCCTTCTAGCATTGATGATGTTACTTACTTGGGCCATGAAACGTCTGCAAGAACACCACTAAGCCCAAAGAGCATCAGGGACCTCTCATTTGAACCCTAAGCTACAAAATAACCTCCTCTATCGCAGGAATCTCCTAAACTTTGATCCAAAGAAGTATTTGTCTGAAGTGGTGTGGGGTATCCTGCCTAGTCAGGGGGTTGGACTTGAAGACCTCTAATGTCCCTTCCAACTCTGTTATTCTACTCTATTTTAGCTCTAATCCCTGGTTTCAGATCTTGTTGATGACCCCCACGATGTCAAGGACCTTGGAGTACTCATGCCTAATGACCTAAGTGCTAGAGCCCACTGTAACTACATAACCAAAAAGGCATTAAGAGTTGTTAATTTAATCTTACTAACCTAATCTAAGCTTTTTCTCTGGTAATATTACACTAATAACTAGAGCATACAAAATATTTGTGTGACCAATACTTGAATACAGCTCATCCGTCTGGAACCCACATAACACAGTTGAGAAAGTCCAGAAATATTTCCCAAGAAGAGTTCTCCACTCCTCTCCTCGTTGCAGAAGACCTGATGCCGCCAGACTCGAAATGCTAGACCTAGAAAACCTAGAACTAGGCCGCCTTCGGTCCGATCTAAGTATAGTACATAAAATCATCCATTGCAATGTCCTACCTGTCAATGAATACTTCAAACATAACAACACAAGAGCAAACAATAGATACAAACTCAAGGCAAACCGCACCAAACTTGATTGCAGGAAATACGACTTCAGCAACAGAGCGGTCAATGTCTAGAATACTCTACCTGACTCTGCGGTTTCTTCCCCAAACCCCAAAAACTTTAATCTTAGACTGTCTACTATTGACCTCACTCCTTTCCTCAGAGGTCTGTAAGGGGGCCTGCATAAGCGCACCAACATGCCTACCGTTCCTGTCCTAATGTTCCCTTTAATCCATTTCATGGATTATACTTATACCTGTTATCTAATACTTGCTTGACAAAATAAATAAATCAATAAATAAAAACTAACATAAAAATAAACCCCATTTCAGAGGAATCTCAAGATTTTCAAGGGGCCCACCAGAAATCAGAAATTCTGCTTTTCCCCCTAACCTTTCATGGAAGGAGAGAAACGTCTTCTCCGGTCCTGCTATCTGTTATTGTCTCCATCATAAAATATACATATATATATATATATATATAAATCTCACTCTTTCACTTCTACCCATCCAGGTCGCTGCTGAAGGACGTCTAAGATGGTGTTGGTGAGGGCACACTTGAATCGGATGGAAGCTCGGGGTTCCCTGTTTAAAAAATATTAAATTGAATTAAATTAAATTAAAAATCCCTTTTCTTTCACAAGATAGCAAGCACACTGCATAGAATAGAACAGAATTCTTTATTGGCCAAGTGTGACTGGACACACAAGGTACAAATGCTTGTGTCTTTGGTGCAAATGCTCTCAGTGTACATAAAAGAAGAGACATTACTCAAGAGTCAAGAATCATCAGGTACAACACTTAATTATAGTCATAGGGTACAATAAGAATAGAATAGAATAGAATAGAATAGAATAGAATAGAATAGAACAGAACAGAACAGAACAGAACAGAACAGAAGTTTGGCAGTAGAGTTCCTGGCAAAAACCTCACACCCCATAGCAAAGGATGGGTTCACGTAAGGACCTCAGGATCACTTAATGGCTGCATCCTTATTGTTACTGCGCCAATCATTTTTGTGATGACATCAAGAGATGTCACACAATCATCTGCCACAAGCCTTTAGGATGTCACGTTGTGTCATGCCATCGCCATGCAAACAAAGCCAATTTGTTAGCAGGCCAAATTCTACCCAGTTAGTCCTTGTTCAGTGACTGCCTCGTTCAGCGACCGTCCACAGTTACTACGGCGATGAAAAAATAACCTGGTGGGCATTTGTGGCCTTTGACAACTTTTGCAGGTGTGTGAGACAAAGGAGAGCTCTAGGGAGGCCGTTAAGCAGAGTTATGGTTGCACTTAGTGACTCCTTTGCTTAACTGAGGGGCCGGCCTTCATTGTGGTCATGAAATGAGGACTATCACTACTCTGCTTCACATCTGTGCATTCATGCATGGCATGCCAATGCCAGATGCCCTGTCCTCTTTTGGGGATGCCCATGAACATACACAAACACACAGGCACACACACAGAGGTACTCCTCCTCACCAGCTGGTTTCCTAACTCTCTTCTTCGTTTATACTTATGAATAGAATAGAATAGAATAGAATCTGGAAGGGACCCTGGAGGTCTTCTAGTCCAGCCCCCTGCTCAAGACCCTATACTATTTCAGACAAGGGACTGACTGTTAGGAATGTAAGTCACTTAACAGTTCAGTTGGAAAATATATAAACCAGGATAGACATTTTTATACTGTCACTTTAAGGGAATGCTAAAATTGTAATTGGGTATGGTTCCTCAAACGGCCATAAGATGGAGTCAGAAACCTGGGTTGTTTCATCTTGTTGCTGAGAGTGTTGCCATTGACTGATCATAGTACTTCTTGGGTTTGATGTAAGTCTGTTACTGAACTGTTTTTAATACTGGACTTTGTTATTGGATTATCCCTGGACTGAAAACTGACTGCTTCAACCATGAATGACTTGGACTATGTTTGGACTTTGCTTAACCATTTACTGGAAGTAAAACCTACATTTTACTATACAGTGTAACTACTGTATGCTGCTTGTGTGTTATTCTTCACCACTCTCACTACATCTCCCTGTGTGCGCTCATTCTCCTAATGAGGAATTACCTCAACACTGACCAGTGACCACTCTTTTCTTAAAAACTTCCAGTTCCCCTGGTTAATTGTCCTCATTGTTAGGAAGTTTCTCCTTAATTCCAGGTTGCTTCTACTCCTTGACTGAGTTCCCATCCATTGTTTCTTGTTTTGTCTTCTGGTGCTTTGAAGAATAATTTGACCCCCTCCCCTCCTCTTTGTGGCAGCCCCTCAAATATTGGAATATTGCTATCATGTCACCCCTGGTCCTTCTTTTCTCTAGACTAGCCAAACCCAAATCCTGCAGCCCTTCTTCATATGTTTTAGCCTCTAGGTCTTTAATTATCTTAGTTGTTCTTCTCTCCACGTTTTCCAAAGTCTCAACATCTTTTTTGTAGTGTGGTGGCCAAAATTGGTTGCAGGATTCCAGGTGTGTCTTTATTAAGGCTTTATAAAGGCTAGGTCCCACTGGCCGACAGATGCAAAATGTATGCATAAAGGACACAGCGGACGAGCAAAATTTCAGAGGCGGCTCCATCCGTTGTCATCCGCTTCAAAAAGTGGCGAAAATTTGCAGAAACAGAACAGAAAAGAACGGACATGGATAGTATGTAGCGGGGGATGTTCAGCGGATGTTCATAGGAAGCCTAGTGGATGAAAGCGGATGACACCTCCAAAGGGGTTCCGGGGGAGAATTTCGAAGTGGACGCATAGCGGAAGGGGTGGATGCATCACGTACGCCTAAAGGAAAGAAAGGGGATGCCGCGTGGATGTATATCGGATGCAAACGCATCCTTTCTATTTCCGTGCTACTAACGCTGTGTAGACGTTCCGTGTACCTTTTGTTTCCTCCCTCTTTCCGTTTTCAGCTGCAGCGGATGTGAATTGAGGGGATGCCCAGAGGATGCAGAGAGGATACAGCGGACGTTTAACGGACGATAAACAGACATAGAACGTTTGTTGCTCGGATGTCGCGGATGTACATCGTACGCGGCGGAAAGTTCATCCGTTCACCAAGTTTTGTGCAGCTCAAAACTTCTTGCGCGGATGAAATCTCAGTGGACGGATGCTCGAGGGATAGAGCGTATGAAACACGTCTGCAGTGAGTACACAACGGATGCATCGGGTTTTCCAACGGATGGCAAGCTTTTTTGAACGTTTTACATCCTCTTTACATCCGTAAGTGCAGTGGGACCGGGCCTTAAAGTGGTACTAATACTTCACGTGATTTTGATTCTATGCCTCTGTTTGTGCAACCAAGGATTGTATTTGCTTTTTTGGCTGCCACCGCACACAGGTAGCTCATATTTAAGGGATTGTTCACTAGGATTCTGAGGTCCCTCTCTCAGTCACTGTTTTTGAGCCAGGCCTCCTAATCTGTATTTATACACTTTTGATTTTTTTCTGCCTAAATTAAAAAATATATATTTTTGAATAAAAAAAGAAAACCACTTACCGTTCTTTCAGCTTTTGGCAACCATGAGGTCCTTTATGGTTTGCATTCTGCAACGAGATCAAAATTACAAATTCTAAATAGTTTTGAAATAACTTTTGCGCCTCTTTAGAAGGATATTTGTTTTAAAAAAATACCTTTTAAGGTGGGATGAAACTCAAGGACCTTAGAGTACTCATCTCTAGTGATCTAAGTGCTGGAGCCCACTGTAACTACAGAGCCAAAAAGGCATTAAGAGTTGTTAACCGAATCCTACGTAGCTTTTTCTCTGGTAATATCACACTACTAACTAGAGCAAACAAAACATTTGCTAGACCAATACCTGAATACAGTTCATCAGTCTGGAACACATATCACGTATCTGATATTAGCACAGTTGAGAAAATCCAGAAATATTTCGCAAGAAGAGTTCTCCGCTCCTCTACTCCTTGCAGAAGACCTGATGCCGCCAGACTTGAAATTCTAGACCTAGAAAACCTACAACTAGGCCGCCTTCAGTCCGATCTAAGTATAGTATATAAAATCATACATTGCAATGTCCTTCCTGTCAATGAGTCCTTCAGCTTCAACCATAACAATACAAGAACAAACAATAGAAACAAACTCAAGGTAAACCGCACCAAACTTGATGGCAGGACATACGACTTCAGCCACAGAGTGGTCAATATCTGGCATACTCTACCTGACTCTGTAGTTTCTTCCCCAAACCCCAAAAACTTTAACCTTTAACTGTCTACTATTGACCTCACCCCTTTCCTAAGAGGTCTGTAGGGGACATACATAAGCGCACTAACGTGCCTAACCTCCCTTTCCTATTGTTTCTTTTATTTTTCTTATATGTACCCATCTCATGTATTCATAACTTTGTTTATACTTATACCTGTTATCTTGTAAGCAATTGACAAATAAAATAATAAATAAATAAACAAACACTTTATTGAGTAGTTCCTCTGTAATTAAGATGAATGTTTTTACTAAAGATGTTTTTCTGACAGTCTTTACCAATATTTATAACCTATAAATTTATTTAGCATCCAAGGCAAAAAAAAAAATCTGCAAAATTGGGCATGACTCACTCAACAGCTGCCTTACTTAGTGAAAGAAATTTTGGCTCAAATTGTGGTCATAAGTCAAGGACGACCTGAATTTTTGTTTTTATCTCTTCGCCACATTTCTATCCTGCTGCAATTCAACTAGATTCACTTAACAATTAGGTTACTAATTTACCAACTGCAGTGTTTCACTTAGTGGCAAGGAAGGTCGTAAACTGGGAGAAAATTAACTACTGCCTCACTTAGCTACAGACATTGTGGCCTCAGTTGTGTCTGTAAATTGAGGACTACTTGCACTGATATTTCTTTCATCTCTTTGCCGCTTTTTTATCCTGCTGCAATCCAAGAATTGTGGGGGCACAGATAGTCCTTGACTTACAACGGTTCATTTAGTGACCGTTGGAAGTTACAAGGGCTCTGAAAGAAGTGACTTAGGACTGTTTTTCACACTTATGACAGTTGCAAGTATCCCCATGGTCACGTGATCAAAATTCAGGCCCTTGGCTATGGACTCATACTTACAACGGACACAGTGTCCCAGATCCCCTTTTGCAATGTTCCAATGAGCAAGTTCAGTGAGCAACTGCAATGATTCACTTAGTGGCAAGGAAGGTCGTAAAATGGGGTAAAATTAACCACTGTCTCACTTAGCGACAGATATTCGGGGTCTCTTGTGGTCGTCCATTGAGGACTATCTTTATAGATCATCTGGGAAATGTTGGGAGTTGAAGTCCCCACCTCTTAAAGCACCCAGGTTGGACAAACCCAGATCAAGGCGCAACGTGCAATGACCAGGAAGATTTCAAACAATCCCGGATGCGAATAAACCACGATTTCTTTGAATGTTGCTGGCTGCAATCAGTTGGCATCCCGTATTGCAATGCCAGCTTGCAAGGTTCAAAAGCCCCATCCTATCTGCCCCAACCAGGAGTCCCTGAGGTGAGGGTCGAAAGGTGGACTACCAGCCCCATCATTCACCCTCGGGTGATGCTCGACGACCTCGCGGTGCCAGTTGGACAGGACCGGGCTCTCCATCATCCCCAGCCAGCTGTATTCCGCCCAAGACCCGCCCAGCTGTATGGCTGGGGATGATGGGCTTTTTCTGCCCAAGACCCCCCCCCAGCTGGTTTGGATGGGGACGATGGGCTTTGGAAGTCCCGGGAGAGGTATCCCTATCTGCCTCAACCAGGCCCCCCTGGGTTGAAGAGGGTCAAAAGACGCACTGCAAGCCCCATCATCCACTCCCGTGCGATCCTCAACCAGCACTGTGCCAGTTGGGCAGGTCCAGGCCCTCCATCGTCCCCAGCCGGCCATATTCCGCCCAAGCCCCGCCCAGTTGGTATGGCTGGGGACGATGGGCTTTGGAAGGGGCTGGCGAAGGAGACGCCGCCCCCTCCCCGGGGTGGGGGTGGGGGACTCCCGCCGCCCCACCTTGTTCTTGGCCATGCTGGTCCTTCTTCGGAGGCGCGTCCCGTCGCCGGGGCAACCGAGGCTTCTATGGGCGGGGTTTAGCGTGGGTGGGGCATAGCAAAGCCCCGCCCCCCCTCGTTGCACGCCGGGTGGGGGGGGGGTCTCGTCCCTCTCCGGCTCTTGCGCAGAGCGGCGTAACTGCGACGAGGGGGCGTGGTCGCAACTTGGGGAAGGGAGGGGGAGGAGAAGGGAGGCTTCTGCGTTTTGGAAGGCCCGCCCGGCTTCCTCGGGAGTAGCGCTACGCACCTGCCGGCCCTCCGAGCTGCGACCCCCGGACTTCATCCAACGCCCCCTCCCTTCCCCCGACCCGTTCCGGACTTCCATCAGAAGAGAGCTGGAAGGGATCCTGGAGGTCTTCTAGTCCAGCCCCTTGCTCAAGGAGGACACTCTTTTGGAATTGCAGAATAACAAAGGTTAGAAGGGACCTCAGAGGTCTTCC
>BLBF01000069.1:2199387-2209498 GCA_015471245.1 Laticauda colubrina
AAGGTTAGAAGGGACCTCAGAGGTCTTCCAATCCAGCCCCCTGCTCATGGAGGAGACCCTTATGGAATTACAGAATAATAAGGGTTGGAAGGGAACTTAAGAGATCTTCTAGTCCAACCCCCTGCTCAGGGAGGAGACCCTTATGGAATTGAAGAATAGCAAGAGTTGGAAGGGACCTTGGAGGTCTAGTCCAGCCCCCGGCCCCAAGCAGGGCACCCTACAACACCATTTCTGACAGATGGCAGTCCAGTCTCTTTTTGAAAGTTTTAGCCTAGATTTAACAGATTAACAGAGTTGGAAGGGACCTTGAAGGTCATCTAATCCAACCCTCCCACCCAAGCAGACCCTACACCATTTCTGACAGATGGGAGTCCAGTCTCTTCTTGAAAGCCTCCAGGGATGAAGCTCCCACAACTTCTGAAGGCAACGTCTGTCCCACTGCTTGATTGCTTTCAAAGGAAATGGTATAGATAGGATCTCCTGCTCAAGCCTTGGGCTGGACTAGAAGACCTTCCAAGCTCCCTTCCAGCTCTCTTCTGACTCTGATCCTAAACCAAAGCAAGACTCCTGGCCCCCTGTGCTCTTCCTGCCCCTCTTCTTGCCATCCCACCCCCCCAAACAGATTCCCATGGGCCCCTGGCTGAAACTGGAACCCGTTCCCTTCCAATCACCCCCTCCCCTATCACAGTGGGGCAAGGTGGCTTTGATCTTGCAGGCTCTATTTTGGGCAGGTGACCCCCACCCCCACCACCGCCGCCCAAGGGTTCAGTTACTCCCCGCAGGCAGTGCCAAGCTTGGTACATTCCACTGGCTTTGGGAACATTGCATTCCCCACTTCTCCACTTCCCCACGCATCCTGGAATGCTTCTCCATGCTCAGCCCAGAAGGATGCCCCTTCCCCTCGGCCGACCGGCCCTTTTCACCCGTGGTATCCGTGGCTGCCCAGAACCACCAAAATCTGGTGGACTTTCCAGAACTGGGTTGGGGGTGGGGCTTTGCTTTGCTTAATATGGGCTATCCTGGGGGGTCCTATTGCCCCCCTATCCCACCCTCACCCCACTGTCCGATGCCAACTCTCCATGATGCCAGTGAAGCCGCAGCTGCCTTCTGTGCGAGACAAAAGAATCTATTCTCTTGCGCACAAGGGTTTGCATTGTGCGCTCGCAACAGCCACGCAACCAGGCCAGGTTCTTCCCCCCCACCCCCCAAATTTCCCACCCCCCATCCCCATTTGCAAGGAGGTGGGACTTTTCCAACCCTGGAAAAAGGCATTTTGATAGGAGCAGCTCCTTTGATGAGCAAGCGAGAGGAGGAGGAGGAGGAGGAGGAGGAGAAAGAAAGGACAGTGCAACACACACACAGCCTCTGCAGATTTATTCCATGCCACAAAATACGCAGCTGTCGCACACTCTCTCTCTCACACACACACACCGAGGGCTGCCAGCCTAGGGGTGTAAATTTTCACCCAGAGCCTGCCCCAGGGAAGTGGCCATCACCGGACATTTGGATAAAGAGAGGCGGGGGGGGGGGGAATCGTGCCCAGGACATCATTCGGTTTGCCTGGCGAGTTGCTAAGGTCACTTTGAAGGATTATGGGCAACGGCATGAATAAGGTAGGGCATCAGATTTTTTAAGATTTTTTTTTTTTATAACATCTTGTTGAAGTTTGGACATCCTGCGTTTGAAAGCAAGACAGAAAAGGGAAGGACAAAAGCACATTAAAAGGGCCCTTTCCCCAAATTACATCCGACAACTACAATGAGTGAGAAGAGAAGCGAAGAGAAGAGAAAATATGGAATGGAATGAAATAGAATAGAGAGAGAATATAATATAATAGGAATATAAAAGAATAGAATAGAACATAAAAAAATAGAATAGAAATAGAATAGAACAGAATAAGAAGAATAGAATAGAATAATGAATGGAATAGGAATAGGCATAGGAATAGAATAGGGTAGCATAGCATAGCATAGAATGAAATAGGAATAGAATAGAATTATTTATTGGCCAAGTTTGATTAGACACACAAGGAATTTTTCTTTGGTGCATATGCTCTCATGTACATAAAGGAAGAAAATAAACATGCATTCATCAAGAATCATAAGATACAACACTTAGTGATAGTCCTAGGTTACTAAATAAGCCATCAAATCCTACTAGGAAACAAATAAAACAATATACATTGTAAAGATACTAGAGTTAGGATTAGAGTTATAGTCGTAAGTAAAAAAGGAGATAGGAAGGACAAAAAGAAGACTAGTAATAGTCTTAGTAAAAAGTTGGACAGTTTTGTGGGAATTAGTTGTTTCACAGAATGATAGCATTTGAGGAAAAAAACTGTTCTTGTGTCTAGTTGTTCTTTACATTTACATTTACTTATTTATTATGAACGATTAGTTTATCTTTACAATTTATATTGTTTTATTTGTTTCCTAGTATGATTTGATGGCTTATTTAGTAACCTAGGACTATCACCAAGTATTGTATCTTAGGATTCTTGATGAATGTATGTTTATTTTTGTGTTTTTGTACACTGAGAGCTTATGCACTGAAGAAAAATCCCTTGTGGGTCCAATAATCGCACTTCCTTTTTGACATCCGAGAGAAGTTGTCATATTGTCAACTTCCTTCGATAGATCACCTTTCTTGATATAAAATCAAAGGTGTGGCTCACCTGGATGAGGTTCTCTTGTGAGTCACTGGGTGGGGAAGGTGGTGTAGCGGGGAAAGTTCTGGACCAGGAAATAGGAGACACGAGTTCTAATTCTACCTGGAGGCATCAAAATTCAGCTGGATGGCTTTGAATCTAAAATTTATTTATTTTTTTCCCTCGTTCCTGATTGTTCGGACTTTGCACGAGACATTAAAGCCTAAACTGGGTTTTTTTAACCCACATGTGCGACATGTTGGGCCTGGAGAAATAAATTACAGGTAGTCCTCCACTTACAGCCGTTCATTTAGTGACCAAAGTTACAACCGGATTGAAAAAGTGATTTACGATCATTTTTCAGTGACGACCCCTCAGTCACGTGATCAAAATTGAACCGCATGGACAACTGACTTGTATTTACAACAGACGCCAGCGCCAGGGGGGTGATGCAATCCCCTTTTGTGACCGTCTGACCAGCCAAGTCAGTGGGGAACACAGCTTCACTTAACGACCATGTGACTAACTTATCAGCTGCAGGGATTCATTTAACTGTAGCAAGAAAGATCGTAAAATGAGGCAACATGTCACTAAATGGATGTTTTGCTTAGCAGTGGAAATTTTATGCTCAGCTGCGGTCATAAAGTTGAGGATTGCGTGAAAAATGAGCTGGCGGGGGCTTTCGATCTGTCGCTCTGAAATTTACTTAATTATTTTATCCTGTTCCTGGTTGACATGGGGTTTTAGCCAGCACGAACATAGGCTTCAGGTGACATGCAAGGCCTCAAGAAATAAATTATATTAAATCTGAATATAATTTATTTCTTCAGGCCTCGCATGCCACTTGAAGCCAATATTTGTGCTGGCTAAAACCCCAGTTTAGGGTTTAAGGATGCCCAAGGGCTGGCTTTGGCCGAAGGGATGTTAACAGATAATCAGGGTTGGAAGGGACCTTGTAAGTCATCTAGTCCAACCCCCTGCCCAAGCAGGAGAACCCACAGCATTTCTGACAGATGGCAGTCCAATCTCTTCTTGAAGGTCTCCAGTGATGAAGCTCCCACAACTTCTGAGGGCAAGCAATGAATCTGTGACCTGTTCGATTACTTAGTAGGCCAGGTTAAAGTGTTGTGTGAATGATAAAAATAATTCTACACTAATATGTTTTTTTTTTAAATCTTTTTCCAGATTCTTCCTGGTCTCTTTCTTGGGAATATTGTAGGTAAGTGAAGAATGAACCTGCCACAGAGGTGGTGAATTAAGCTATTTGGTTCAAGGTGGTTGGCATTTTCCCAGCTTGGCCAAACTTTTAAGACATCCCCAGCAGGTAACTACATCTGCATCAGTTCCATGGTTTGGCTTAGCGATGAAGGCACCAGCTGGAAACCAGGAGATGGGGAGTTCTAGTCCTGCCTTAGGCAGGAAAGCCGGGTGGGTGACTTTGGGCCAGTCCCTCTCTCTCTTTCTTTTTCCCTCTTAGCCCAACCCACCTCACAGGGTTGCTGCTGTTGTGAGGAAAAGAGGAGGAGGAGGGGGCTGTATATGCTGCCTTGAATTATTGGTAAAAATAATAAAGGTGGGAAAGAAAGAAGGAAGGAGAAAAAGAAAGGAAGGAAGAAAAAAATGAAGGAAGGAGGGAAGGAGATGGAGAAAAAGAGAGGAAGGAAGAAAGAAAAGGAATGAGAAAGAAAGGGAGGGAGAAGAAAAAAGGAAGGAAAGGAGGGAGGGATGAGAGGAAAGAAAGGGAGAGAGGGAAAGAAAAAAGATGAGAGAAAGGAAGAAAGAAAAAGAAAAGGAGGAGATGAAAGAAAAAGGAAGGGAGGGAAGAAAGGAATGGAAAGGAAAGAGGAGAAAGAAAGGAGAAAAAGAAAAAGAGGAAAGGAAAGAAGGAAGAGGAAAGAGAAAGAAAGAATGAAAAAGAAAAGAAAAAAAGAAAAGGAGGGAGGAGAACAGGGGTGGGATTCTATTAGTTTGCACCTATTCGCTAGAGTCAGTCGTTAACGTTCTCAGCAGTTCAGAGAACCGGTTGTTGGAAGAAATTACTGGGCTCATCCTGTAAGGAAGGCAGGAAGGAAACATTCTGGTGTCGCTTACAGAAACTGCCTCTCTGTTAGCCATGATTACATTCTTGGCAGGACTAGACTTCCTGTCTCAGGAACCTCTCTGGAGTATTTTTCCCCTCCTTTGCTGCTACTTTGCTTGTGAGGAGGGACCATTCAAAGTTACCATGGCACTGAAAAAAGTGACTTATGACCCTTTTTCACACTTACGACTGTTGCAGCATCCCCACAGTCACGAGAGGCCAGGTGAGGAGATGCGTGTCTCGATGTGAGTGATGTTGAGTTGGCCATGCCCAGCCAGTCACCTGACCACCAAGCCAAGCCCACCAACTAAGCCACACCCACGGAACTGGTTGTTTAAAAAATTTGAATCCCACCCCTGGAGAAGAAAGAAGGTAAAGAAAGCAAGCCTGGGTGGCCCAATCCCTAGGAAACAGTGAGTTCTAGTCCCACTGAAGCCAACTAGGTGATTTGGGGCCAATCTCTCTCCCTCCCTCTCCAACCCACCTCACAGGGTTGTTGTGGGAACAACAGGAGAAGCAAGGACTATTACGTAGGTAGGCGCATCATCTTGAGTTATTTATACACACGAAAACAAAGGCAGGATTTTTTTTTTTTTAAGTCCAATCCATCAATCAGTGCCTGGCTGGGGTTAAAATGAGGGGGGAGGCAAGCTGTGAAGAGGAGGGGTTTGATAAGTCAGGAAGAACAGTCCCATCCCAGAGCCTTTCCCACAGTCTACGCAGGAGTAGCTGCATGCAGTCGGTGCTCAGATTGCTAAGGAGGCTGCAGTCCTGCTGACCTCAGTATGTGTTTCCGAAAGAACAGCCACAGTGTGTATTTTGGGCGGGCGGGCATAGAGCGTGGGGAAACACGTCGTCGCCCAAGTGAGTCACTGCCAGCTGTTCAGCTGTGCCCAAAAAAGGACCTGGACATGCTCCCAGCTGCGCTTCTAAGAACTCTTAAAGAACATCACACACAAACACACACCGTGTCATGCCCCTGTTGGAGACTGACTCCGAGGGAGAGGAGGAACAGCCCACGGGGAGTGGAAGTGTGGCTCCGGAAGTTGTGGAGGAGGCTGGAGAAGGGCAGAGGCCGGCTGAGCAATCAGAGGAGGATCCAGGCCCATCCCCTCTCCATCCTAGGCCATGCAGGAAGGAGAGGATAAGGGAGAGACGGGAATGGCATGGTCTACGGGGGAGGAAAGGGCCTTGATCCCCTTCATGGGCTGCAGCTGTGAGAACTGGATAAGAGGATGGACATGCGTATGGACCAGTGCTGGAAACAAAACATGGAAATATCTGTAGTCTGTCGTTCCCCTCTGAGTTTGGCGTCCTTCCCAGTATATGTTCCAATATCTGTTCATCTTCAAGCCCTTATCTTGCCTGCTTCCTATAATTGTTTCAGTGGTTTGTGTGATTTGTGTTGTTTTTACTCTTATAATTTACAGGCATTTTAGTTTAAATGGCATTTCCTCTTTTTTGTAACTTGCTTGTGCAGGATTTTTTTTTGTCTCCATTCAAGGATATTTGGAGCTTTGAAGCAAAGGGAAGGAATAAAAGGGGCTTCACCTTTTTTTGTGACTATGTTTATTTTGTACCCCACCTGGGTCATCACACACCACTTAGAAAACCCAGAGAAATACACGCAAGGTTGCTTTCGACTTACCACACTTCATTTAGTGGCCATCCGAAATTAGCAAAGGTGCTGGAAAAAAAAGGAGACCGATGACCATTTCTCAACCTTAACCACCGTTGTGGCGTTCCTACGATCATGTTCAAATTCAAGATGTTGGGAAACTGGCATGTACTTAGGACAGTTTTTTGTGTCCCATGATCCCAAGCAAAGTTGTGGAGGGAGAAGCAAAGTTGTGGAGGGAGAAGCAAAGTTGTGGAGGGAGATTCAGTGGTGGGGCCCTGTCTAGAAGTAGTCCTCGAGTTACAGCCACAACAGGGCCCAAAATTTCCATCACTAAGCAAGAGAGTACAGTGAGTTTGGCCCCCGTTCTACGACCTTTCTTCCCACAGTTGTTCCAGTTTTTATGGTTGTTAAGCCAATTCAGCTTCCCCACGGACTTTGCTTGACTGAAGGTCGCAAAAAGGGGATCAACATGAGCCCCCAGGCACTGTGTCCATCATAAATATGAGTCAGCTGCCATACATCCAAATTTGTGGCCACGGGGGATGCTACAACGGTCGTAGGAGTGAAAAAACAGTCCTAAGTCACTTTGTACAGTGCCGCCGTAACTTCAGTCACTAAACAAATTGTTGTAAGTTGAGAACTACCTGTAATTTTTTTTGCCCACGAAAAGGGTCACAGGCAGAGATGCAAAGCAGAAAAACGCACCTCCAGGCTCTGGAAAGAGCTGGAATAAATAAACCACAAGTTTGATCCTGCAGAGGTCGGCCGACTGATTTTTTTTGTATTTCAAATGATGCATGGTGCTCAAAATTAGGATTTGGCAAAGGAGCATGAGGTCATTTGGGTTTATTTAAGAAGATATTGGACAGGCATCTGTCTGAAATGGTAGGGTCACCTGCTTAAGAAGGGTGCTGGACTAGAAGACCTCAAAAGTCCCTTCCAGCTCCTATTCTATTCTGTTCTGTTTTCTATTCTATTCTGTATTTTCTATTCCATTCTATATATTCTATTTTATTCTATATTTTCTATTCTATTCTATATATTCTATTTTCTACTCTGTTCTAAATTCTATTCTATTCTAAATTCTATTTTCTATTCTATATTTTCTATTCTATTCTATATATTCTACCATATTCTTTCTAGTCCATTCTAAATTCTAGTCTGTTTTCTAGTCTATTCTAAATTCTATTCTATTTTCTAGTCTATTCTATATTTCTTTTCTGTTTTCTGTTCAATTCTATATTCTACCAGCTGGATACCCGTGCTTCACTATGAAACTATGTACTTGGGCTTAGTTTTTGGGGAGGGAAATAAAGGAGAATTTTTTTTTGCATCTGCCTACCAACATCCACCGGTATTCATTTGGCTAGCGTCCTGCCAGTGTGTGAAAGAGTGGAGGGCTGTTTGGAAACTGAAAGAGTATTTGCTGTGTGAGCAACAAGGAGACGGCAAGGAGCCTTAGCTCAACTGTTCTGCACTAAAGCTGCTTGATGCTGTGAAACTAAAACTGAAACTCCTCTGCTTGTGTTTTGCCTTTGGAAGAGATTTCCTTTCAGGTGGGGAGGGGGAGTAGAACTCCTTAGCTTCAGAGCATGTTAATAATCATAATATTGGAAATACTACTGCTCTGATGGTCATTTAGAAAAATCCTTTCTTAGTGAGCCCCTAGAAGCCAAGAGGAACCTACGGGCCAAATTTCAAGTTTGTAGGCTTCCCAGTTCTGGAGATTTTGCGATGATGCATGAGGGGCATTTCGCTTTTATATTGTTGGAAGTTAACACCACCACCCCCTTTCCTAGAAAATTGACCAGAAGCAGAAATTCATCTCAGAAGCAGAAACTCACCCCCCCCCCCCCATACCTTTTACAATGGTCCATTACTCTGGCCTGGGGCGGTCTATTCTACATAACAAAGGTCTCCTCCAGGTAGAGCCATAATAGGAATTGCCCAAAGCCCTTTCATGACATCATCATCCAGCAAAGGCTCAACCAAGCGCGATACTCAAAAGACAACCTGCAGAGTTGCCCCCGCATGACCCCATGGGAGCCTGACAACCAACCAGGATACAAGCTCAAATTCAAATCCCAACAGAGGGTATGAAACCCAGCATCACTCTCAGCATCTCAGCCCTTCCTTCTTTGGCGCTCCAAGCCCTGTGATCCTGTCCACCATTAAACCATCTTTCCAAACAGCCTCCATGCTTCCAGTGTCTTTCTTCCCCACTTGGAACTGAACCCAGAAGGATATTTTCTTCCTACATAGATTTTCTGTTCTCTATTCTGTCCCGTTCTTATGGCCCAGCTAAGCGGTCTGATTCAGCAGCTCAGAGTGGATCGAGCATTTGGCACAGGCGCCAAGCCTCCACGCACATGGGATACTCCGTGTGCTGGTGTGTCCAGCGTTTCTGCAGGACGCCCGCCGAGAACATCTGTGTAGAAGGGAGGGAGTCTCTTAACAATCACTCTGTGTTCCTCCTCCTTCTCTCCTAGATGCCAAAGACCTCGAACAGCTGAGCAGGAATGATATCACCCACATTGTCTCCATTCACGAGTCCCCGCAGCCCCTCATTCCGGTAAGGGGGGGGTGTCATTGGGTGGGGAGGGGCATCCAGCGTGACAACCAGAGACATTGCATGAAGCTGAAGGCAGCAGAATGGATGTTGGCCATGTTAACAGATAATCAGAGTTGGAAGGGACCTTATAGGTCATCCAGTCCAACCCCCTGCCCAAGCAGGAGACCCTACACCATTCCTGACAGATGGGAATCCAGTCTCTTCTTGAAAGCCACCAGGGATGAAGCTCCCACAACTTCCGAAGGCAACTTCTGTTCCGTGGGTGGATTGTTCTCCCTGTCAAAAAGTTTCTCCTTATTTCCAGGTTGAATCTCTCCTTGATCAGTTTCCATCCATTGTTCCTTGTCTGGCCTTCAGAATAGAACAGAACAGAACAAATCTTTATTGGCCAAGAGTGATTGGACGCACAAGGAATTTGTCTTGGTGCAAAATGCTCTCAGTGTACATAAAAGAAAAGATACATTTGTCAAGAGTTAAGAATCATAAGGTTCAACACTTAATTATAGTCATAGGGTACAATAAGCCATCCAATCATGCCAGGACACAGTCAGTATAAATCGTAAGGATACAAGCGACAAAAGTTACAGTCATACAGTCACAAGGGGGAGGGGAGGGGAGGGGTGATAAGGAGTGATGAGAAGATTAGTAGTAATAGTAATGCAGACTTAGTTAATAAGTTGACAGTGTTGTGGGGATTATTTGTTTAGAAGAGTGATGGCATTCAGGAAAAAATTCCCCTTGTGTCTAGTTCTGGTGCGCAGGGCTCTATAGCGTCGTTTTGAGGGAAGGAGTTGAAACAATTTAAGTCCGGGATGTGAGGGGTCTGTAAATATTTTCACAGCCCTCTTTTTGATTCGTGCAAGATAAAGGTCCTCCATGGAAGGCAGGTTGGTAGTAATTGTTTTTTCTGCTGTCCTAATTACTCTCTGGAGTCCGTGTCTGTCCTGTTGGGTTGCAGAGCCAAACCAGACAGTCCTAGAGGTGCAGCTGACAGACTCAATAATTCCTCTATAGAACTGGATCAGAAGTTGACTTCAGGTTCTGGAGATGTTCTTCAACTATATTCATGGTCTCTTCTAGGGAATCACTTATCTTCGGATTGTCCTGCCAGACACACCGGAGGCCAACATGTAAGTACAGGAAGTATGTATGTATGTATGTATGTATGTATGTATGTATGTATGTATGTAT
>BLBF01000069.1:2213628-2224647 GCA_015471245.1 Laticauda colubrina
AATAGAATAGAATAGAATAGAATAGAATAGAATAGAATAGAATAGAACAGAATAGAATGGGACCTTGGAAGTCTTCTAGTCCATCCCCCTGTTCAAGCAGGAGACTTATACCATTACAGACAAATGGCTTCCAGTCTCTTCTTAAAAACCCAAAGTGATGGAACTCCCACAACTTCTGGTGGCAGGCAGTTCCACTGGTTAACTGTATAATATTAAACCACTAGCTCAAAACCTGTGCTTTGCTATGAAGCTATGTGGTTGGGCTTGGTTTTTGGGGAGGAAAATAATGAAAAAAAAAAAATCTGCCTCTGCCTACCAGCATCCATTGGTATTCATCTGGCTGGCATCCTGTCAATGAGTTGAGGGCTGTTTGGAAACTGAAACAGTATTTGCTATGTGAGGAAGAAGGAGACAGCAAAGAGCCTGGGCGTGGCTTAGCTCAACTGTTCTCGACTAAAGCTGCCTGGTGCTTTGAAACTGAAACTGAAACTCCTCTGCTTGTGTTTTGCCTTTGGAAAAGATTTCTTTTCAGGTGGGGAGGAGGAGTAGAACTCCTTAGCCTCAGAGCATAATAACAACAACAACAACAACAACAACAACAACAACAACAATAATAATAATAATAATAATAATAATAATAATAATAATAAAAACAACAACAACAACAACAACAACAACAAAATAGGAAATACTTATTGTTAAGCCTGGGTTCCCCAACCAGGGTTAGGTAGACAAGCTAAACAGAATGTGCAGCGTTAGTCAGATAGGCACACAGATAAATGAGTGAGCTAAGCTTGTATGTTTATTAACATACAGTAAAAATAACAGATACGCTTGTGCTATCAAGAATATATTTTATTCCAGTATAAGTTTATAGCATAGTCAAAAACAGTCCTATATTCATTTACCATGTAGTCAGTCCATTCAGGGATATTCAGTTAGCAAAGTCCATGTAGAATATCCTATTGTCAGTTCACATAAATCAGTCCGTTGTCTCTCCCGTTCGAGCAATGCAGTCTTGCTTCCAAGCAGTAATCAGGGATCATCAAAGCCAGAGAGAGAGAGAGCAAGCTGTAGCCTTGCTACTTTTATATGGTTTTCATAACCACACCCACAGTTGCTATTTTACAGTTAAAGCTGCATACACTAACTATGATTCATAGTTAGTATTTCACCTAAAACAGTTAGGGTGAACAATGTTATCCCTAACATTCTCCCCATTTTAGGTTACAATACTAACTATGAAACATTTACAACTTTAAATTATATTTTTCGCAACTTTCTTTAAACTTAGTTGCTCCTTGAGCCTTTGTAAATTGGTCTGCTATGTTTTCCTCTGACATACAGTATTCCAATCTTATCAGTTCATTCTTCACTGCTTCTCTTACATTCAAATATCTTAGGTCAGTATGTTTTGATCTAGTTTTTACAGCAATACTAGTAGCTAACTTTATAGCTGATTGGTTATCCTCATATACCATAATGGGATTTTTTATAGTTATTCCCATGTCCAACAACAACTGTTTGTAGAAAATCAAATCAGTGCATAATAATGACAGACATGAAAATTCAGCCTCCATTGTAGATAAGCTAATATGCTGTTGTCTGATTGACCTCCATCCTATCAGTGTCTTACCAAATAATATAGCCATCCCAGATGTTGATTTTCTAGTGTTTATATCAGTTGCAAAACTTGCATCTGCATAAGCACTAAGACTCAAATCACCCTTTGGTTCTATATATAATGCATGGTTTATTGTTCCCTTCAGATATCTCAATATTCTTTTTAAGGATTTCCAATGACATTCTTTAGGATCTGAATTAAAACGTGCCAGCTGATTTACACTATAAGCAATATCTGGTCTTGACCAATTGCTTATATATGATAAGCTACCAATCAAAGATTGATATATGGACTTATCAAATTTGGGACTTTGATCATTAGTTTGGCAAACTTCCTGACTCATTGGAGTCTTTGCTGGTTTACAAAGTTCCATCTTATAAGTTTTAATTAATTGGCAAATTTTATCTTCTTGAGATATCTTAAAACCATTATTTGTTTTATTAATTGTCAATCCTAGATACCTTTTAATTTCACCTAAATGCTTTATTTTTATCTTTTTGGCTAACAATGATTTAATCTCATTAGCTTCATTATTAGTCTTAGTTATTAAAGCAATATCATCAGTAAATAATAATAATAATGACACCGTTCCATTATTTTCTCTTTTAAACACACACGGATCTGCTAAACCAGATTTAAAACCTATATTGTTTAACTCTTTCACAATATATTGGTTCCACTCAAACCCAGATTGTTTCAACCCGTAAAGACTCTTTTTGAGTTTCCAACAATCATTACTATTGACTTTATTGTCATTTATGCCAATTGGTTTTCTTAAATATATAGTGTGCTGCAATGGTGCATGTAGATAAGCAGTTTCTACATCTAAATGGTTAATGACATAGTTTTTCTTAGCTGCCCACACTAGTGCTGTTCTTAAAGATGTAGCTTTAAGGCTTGGCGCAAAAACTTCATCGTAATCAGATGCAGTTTGATTAAATCCTTGAGCTACTAACCTAGCTTTATGGGTAACAGTCCCATCATTTCCAGTTTTTACTTTAAATATCCATTTGCACCCAATGGATTTTTCTCCTGGAGGTAATTTGGCATCTTCATACACTTTCATTACCTTTAATGAATTTAGTTCTTTTTCCATAGCCTTTTGCCAATTCTCCTGATCCTTAGCAGGATACATCCTAAGTTCATCTATACTAGTTGGAACTTTAGTTACTTGGCAAACTATACTTGCTTGATACCTATCAGGTGGTCTAGTTAAACGTGTAGTACGTCTAGGTATTATAGGACTTGCAGGTGGACTTTCCTCTATTAATTGTTCTTGATCATGTAACTCTTCCTGATCAACTATTTCCTCTTGTTCTGGTCCTATTTGCTCTTCGTGGACTTCTTCTTTAATTGGACTCTTCTTATAGCTAATCTCATCTTTCTGCCTTTTGTAGGGTTCAATAATTACTTCATTATTTAAATCTTGCTCTAATCTATTCCATCCTACATGTTCTAGGAATTTTGCACTAGCACTGGTGTGAACTCTAGATGTACCTGGTTCCCAGAATCTATAAGATCTATGATTAGAGGTGTAACCTACAAAAATCAATCTTTTAGCTCTATGCTGTCCTTTGTATCTAAGTTGTGTAGGGATATGCACCCATGCTGGTGCTCCAAATGTGTGCATGTAACTTAAATCAGGTTTTGTACCATGCCACAGTGTGAATGGTAATTCACCTGTTGTTGAATTAACAACATTATTTAATATATGATTACCACACATTATTGCTTCTCCCCATAAATTGTCAGGTAATCCTGAATCAGACATCATAGTTCGTGCCATTGATTGTAATGTTTGGCCTCTTCTCTCTATAAAGGCATTATGTTGTGGCCTATATGGTGCAGACATTTTATGTTGAATACCTATCTGTCTTAGTCTGTTTTTAAATTTATGATTTGTAAATTCTGTGCCATTATCTGTGATGAGAGTTACTAATTTCTTTTTAGTTTTTCTTTCAGCGAATTTTAGCCAATTAAATAGATTTTGATATGTTTCAGTTTTGCTCTTCATTAAATAGCAAAACCCATATCTAGAATAGTGGTCCATTATACTTAGTATGTAACGAGCTCCTCCTACACTTGGTTTTTTCGGACCTATTAAATCAGCAAATACTACTTCTAATGGCTCTTTAGTAGTAAATCCATCAACTCTATTAGCCGGTATAACCCTGCTCTTATTTTGATTACAGGCATTACATTGCAAATACTTATTACAAGATTTCAAACTTATTCCCTTAGACAATTCAACAGTTTTCTTAAGCATTTTAAAATTTAAATGCCCTAGCCTTCGATGTAACAAGTGAATACATTCATCATGAGGTTTCTTATTTTCATAAATTGTGTTAGCCACCTTTAAACCATCATCATTTAACACATATAATTCACCTCTTAAAGATGCAGTAATTCTCTTATCTTCTTTTTCAAGTATGCAGTTATCTCCCCTAAATGTAACTACATATCCTAGTTTAACCAAAATTCTAACTGAAATTAAATTAAACTTAAGTTGTGGTACATATAACATTTTTACATTCTCTTTTATAAAAGAACAATATACTATACCTTCACCTTTAGCTTTCAGTTTCCAGCCATTGGCTAACAATATCTGCTGTTTACTCTGGGACATTTTAATAAAATTTTTGTTATCATTTGTTATACAATGGGATGCCCCACTGTCAACCACCCATAAATTATTTTTTACAGCTCCGTTAGTATACATGGCTAACTCTAAATGTTTATTTATCTTTTGATGATTTTTAGTATTCTGGCCAGCGTTCTGGCGCTTTGTCTTTTTACAAAATCTTGCCAAATGTCCTCTTCCTCCACAATTAAAACACTTTTTAATTGCATATGCAGTAGGAGATTCATTATCTTCTTTTTGAGGTTGCTCCCTCCTTAATTCATCTCTTTCATGCCTTCTTCTGGCCTCTTCGATCAATTTGCCAGTTATATCAGTTAAAGTTAAATTTTCTTTTGGCAAAATTTCAAGTGAAGTTACGTAGTTATCATAACTTTCATCAAGGGAAGATAGAATTATATAAACTTGATGTTGTTCAGAGAAAATAAGCTCTTTCTCGTGTAATTCTGTAAAAATGCTTTGCATAGTTTTTAAATGACTCTGCATATCACCATTTGTTTGGAGATGTGTCCTGAAAAGCTTCCGTGTTAGATTTATGTGAGCACCAATATTATCTCGAACATAAATCCTCTTCAGCTTCTGCCAACACCCAAAAGCCGTTTTCTCTCCGTGGATATAAACAAGCTGTTGATCAGTTAAGGTTAACGCAATTATGCAAATGGCTTGTTGATTTTTATGAATAAATTCTTCTATCTTTAGTCTGTCTTCCTCATCCTCTGGATCCCATTCTTCTACGTTTGGTGGATTTTCAATTATGTTCCACAGACCTTCTCTTCGTAGAAGTAGACTACATTTTGTAGACCATGATACATAGTTTGTTCCATCCAGCTTGGATATAAGGGACAAACTTTGTAGATTGACTTGTGCCATGTTTTCTTATATGGATATAAAAATATAATTAATAAAACACAGCTGTCTGTTTACTGTAATGTATAACAACACAAACTCTCACTTTTTACATAAATCTGTTTAACCTAGTTAAACTGACTTTGCAGCCTCTGGGCCCATAACCAGTGTTAAGCCTGGGTTCCCCAACCAGGGTTAGGTAGACAAGCTAAACAGAATGTGCAGCGTTAGTCAGATAGGCACACAGATAAATGAGTGAGCTAAGCTTGTATGTTTATTAACATACAGTAAAAATAGCAGATACGCTTGTGCTATCAAGAATATAGTTTATTCCATTATAAGTTAATAGCATAGTCAAATAACAGTCCAATATTCATTTACCATGTAGTCAGTCCATTCAGGGGTATTCAGTTAGCAAAGTCCATGTAGAATATCCTATGTCAGTTCACTTACAAATCAGTCCTTTGTTGTCTCTCCCGTTCGAGCAATGCAGTCTTGATTCCAAGCAGTAATCAGGGATCATCAAAGCCAGAGAGAGAGAGAGAGCAAGCCATAGTCTTGCTACTTTTATATTGTTTTCATAACCACTCCTTTAATTGCTATTTCCACAGTTAAAGCTGCATACACACTAACATACACTAACTATGATTCATAGTTATTATTTCACCTAAACCAGTTAGGGTGAACAATGTTATCCCGAACACTTATGCTCTGAGGGTCGTTTAGAAAAATCCTTTCTTAGTGAGCCCCTAGAAGCCAAGAGGAACATATGGGCCAAATTTCAAGTTTGTAGTTTTTACAGTTCTGGAGATTTTGCGATGATTCTTGAGTCGTATTTTGCTTTTATGTATATAGAAAGTAATAATCTGCATGGCTGGGTTCGCACATTCTACTAACCCATGAGCTGTGATTTACAGACCAATACGAGTGTGTTCACAGATTACACCGAGCCGAAGTCATACGGATATACAAAGTGGGGACACCCAGCAAATGTTCCTGGCTACTCAGAGCCTTGTCCCTCAGCCCTGTCCCTCAGCCTCTGGTGCCCTGTCCCTCAGCCTCTGCGGGACAGCTGGCAAGGAGAAAGGGTGTCCGAGGGTAAGAGGGCTCCAGGTTCTAATCCTGTCCTTCAACTCGCCTTCCAGCCTAGCTGGGATCTCCCGCAGCACCACCATTGTCCTGGCTTACCTCATGGCAGTGACGCAGTTGGGTTGGCTCGAGGCCCTCGAAGCGGTTAAGGCCATGCGCCCGGTGGCCAACCCCAACCTGGGTTTTCGACAGCAGCTGGAGGAGTTTGGACGTAGCCGGTCTGTGCAGAAGGTGAGGCATAAGGTCTGGTAATTGTCCAGGTTGTCCTCCACTTATGATGACGGCCACTGGATCGCCCATCGCTAGGCAGTGCAGTTGTAAAGTGAATCACACCGTTTTACCCGGTTTTGTTGTGGAGGTTGTTAAGCAGGGTTGGGATTCTACCGGTTCAGACCGGTTCTATAGAACTGGTTGTTATGATTCTGGGCAGTTTGGAGAACCGGCAAATCGCGCCACTGGCTGGCCCCTACCCCCTCCCACTCACTCCTTACCTGGTGTGCGCGCCATCCAACTTTGTGCGTTCGCCTAATTTTTGGTAAGTTCCTATTTTTTCTTTCCCCCCCCCCAACTATCAGCTGCTCTGACTATCAACTGTGCCAGGAGATTTAGATTAGTTGGAAAGCAGGAAACAGTTTCTTGCTTTCGAGCTAACCTAAAAATAGAGCTGAACCTTCCTAGCTTCTATTTGTCAGTGCAGACTCAGGCAACCGATGGCAGATAGATAGATCACTGAATGAATCTGTGATTCTGGGAGCAACTCAATCTGCCTGCCTGCTTTGTCTGATTTTGGGTAAAAGTTACTCTCTTTTTTATAAAAAAAATCAATATTTACATAAATATTTACAATGTTTACATACAAGCCATGCTCAGCCAGTCACATGACCACTAAGCCACTCCCACAAATTAGGCCATGCCCACAGAACTGGTTGTTAAGAAATTTGAATCCCACCCGTTGTTAATTGAATCCGGCTTTGCCCCATGGACTGAGCTTGTCAGAAGGTCACAAAAAGGGGATCGCCTGACTCCAGGATGCTCCAACCATTTTAAATATGAATCGGTGGCCAAGCAACTGAATTTTGATCATGGGGGGATGCTGTGATGGTTGTAAGTGTGAATACCAGTATAGACCTCATCTTAACAGCCACAACTGAGCCTGAAATTTGCATGGTTGAATCAGACATTTGTTAAAGTGAGTGTTGCTCCATTTTACGACTTTTCTTGCCACCATGGTTAAGTGAATTGCTGCGGTTGATTAAGTGATGAACACGGTTGTTAAGTGAATCTGGCTTCCCCAATGACCTGGCTGGCTAGCAGGGCTCAAAAGGGGATCACACAGCCCGTCATAAATATGAGTCAGTTGCCAAGTGTCTCTATTTTAGGTTTACAATTAGTTTACAAGTCCTCGACTGACAACCATCCGCTTGTACAGTAGTTACAAAGGCACTGAAAAAAAGCGACTGAGAATCATTTTAACACTTAACGACCGCTGCGGCATCCTTGGGGTCCCATGATCCAGATTCAGACTCTTGGCAACTGACTCATATTTATGATGGATGCAGCATCCCGGGGGTCATGGGAATCCCCTTTTTAGCGACGAGGAAAGTCAGCGGGGAAGCCGGATTCACTCAACAACCGAGTTCCTGACTTAACAACTAGGGCGACTCACTTGACGACAGTGGCAGGAAAGGTTGTACAAGGAAGCAAAGCTCGTTCTTGCTTAGCAACGGACATTTTAGGGTCAATTTGTGGTTGTCAGTGGAGGTCCCATCCATAAAGCAGGCAGCCCCAAATAAAACAGTCCCCATTGCTTTGGGGGTCAAACACAGAGAGGTCCTGGGACCCTCTTGCTGTCCGTGGGCATTGCCTTTCCCCCCATGCCTTGCTAGGAGAGCTTAGCCCACCCCTTTGGAGGGCACCGGGTTGGCGAAGGGGCCTTCCCTCCTAAGAAGCAATGCTGCTAAGGAACTCATAGGCAGACAGATAAACTCACTTCCTGTAGCCTGGATGATGACGATGATGATTATCATCATCATTAAATACTACTATTAGTAAAGATTGGTCTCTAGCACTGCTTTTCAAACATGACCACTGCAAGATGTGTGGATTTCAATTCCCAGAATGCCCCAGTGAGACATGCCAGCTGTGGGATTCTGGGAGTTGAAGTCCACCTCCTACCTCTAACCTCTAGCTGGGGCATTCTGGGAATTGAAGTCTAACTCTAACCTCTCTAACTGGGGAATTCTGGGAGTTGAAGTCCACCTCCAATTTCTAACCTCTAACTGGAGAATTCTGGGAGCTGAAGTCCACCTCTAATCTCAAAGCATCTGTCCCATTTTCCACCTTCAGAGGTAGAAACTTGCTAGGATCGGCAGTTTATAAAGCCAGACCTCGACTATGTGTCTGAGTGGTCAAACAAATGGCAACTTCAAATCTCAACTAATAAATGCTCTGTCTTACGTATTGGCAGAAAAAAAAATCAGAAAATAAAATACAAGCCGAATAGTCAAGACTTTGTTGATGATCCAAACTCTGTCAAGGACCTTAGAGTCCTCATCTCTAGTGATCTAAGTGCTGGAGCCCACTGTAACTACAGAGCCAAAAGGGCATTAAGAGTTGTTAACCTAATCCTACGTAGCTTTTTCTCTGGTAATATCACACTACTAACTAGAGCAAACAAAACATATGCTAGACCAATTCTCGAATACAGCTCATCAGTCTGGAATCCACATTATGTATCTAGTATTAGCACAGTTGAGAAAGTCCAGAAATATTTCGCAAGAAGAGTTCTCCACTCCTCTACTCCTTGCAGAAGACCTGATGCCACCAGACTTGAAATTCTAGACCTAGAAAACCTACAACTAGGCCACCTTCAGTCCGATCTAAGTATAGTATATAAAATCATACATTGCAATGTCCTTCCTGTCAATGAATACTTCAGCTTCAACCATAACAATACAAGAACAAACAATAGAAACAAACTCAAGGTAAACCGCACTAAACTAGATTGCAGGAAATACGACTTCAGCCACAGAGGGGTCAATGTCTGGAATACTCTCCCTGACTCTGTGGTTTTTTTTCCCCAAACCCCAAAAACTTTAACCTTAAACTGTCTACTATTGACCTCACCCCCTTCCTAAGAGGTCTGTAGGGGACGTGCATAAACACATCAATCTTTTATTTTTCTTCTACGTATCCATGTATTCATAACTATGTTTATACTTAACACCTGTTATCTTGTCAGCAATTGACAAACTAAATAAAATAAAAATAAAAAAATTTTGAATTTGCACCCTGTAAAACGGAAAGCACCAGTTCAACCCAGGATTTTCCCCAACTCTCACCTGTTGCCTTCTTGCATCTCCTTGCCAGATCCGCCGGAAACTTCAGCCCCCGCCCCGAGGAACCCTTCTCAATGACCGTGAAGCTCTCCAAAGTCTTCTGCCATCTGGCCGAAAGCTGGTGCCCCTCTGCCCTGAACGGGCTTGGCTGGCCCCGGGGCCCAAGAACACCAGCAGCGGAGTCAAACACATGGATTCTTTTCTGATTCGGGTGAAGGACTCCTTTTCCTGTTTGCCCAGCTGTCTCAAATGAAACTTTCCAAAGTTTTTGGGGAAAATGCAAGGAGAGTCCCACGATGGGGAAAGAAAAGCAGGAACAGACAAAAGGATGTCCGTTGGCATCCTTAAGAGGGAAGAGAAAGGACTGGGCAGAGCTGGAGATGAGGGACTGGAAAACATTGGCAGTGCCAAGCAAAGCTGGCACATTTTTTCCTGCTCCAATCGCTTATCACAACCGAGGGGCCATTACAACCTCTCCCCAAATTCCCATTGGAAGGATTTTCAACTCTGAAGCATCCCAGCAATGGGCAAATGGATTCCCAAGATGTCCTATTTTTATTGTATTCAAAAAATGTTAAAATACAAAACTCCAAAATTTAAAACCAAAGAAAAAAAAAGGCAATAAAACATTTTAACAAGTGCTTTAAAAAGAAAAAGAAACATATATACATGCAATTCAACTCAGTTTATTACAGTCAAAGACCAGAGAAACAAATAAAAACCCTTAGTAAATATTGAGTTGAATTGAAGTAAAACATATATGCATATTATCCTGCTTAGTTGGATATTGATTAGTACGTTAGAACCAATACTGGTTCCCACCCCTTGAAAAATATATTTCACCCCACACACACACCATTTTTTAAACTATTAAATATGTTTGCAAATTATTTACCTGTCATCTATATATTATATTAATGACAAACTAGATCACAGGAAGAACAATAATAATTGATAAGGACAAGATTGAAGTTTCAAAGCCCTCTGTTAACAAACTGTTGTTGTAATCCAGTCGTAGAAAATTTACCATGGCATCTTGCCTGTCCCAAACTGGAACCCCAGGATTTGGAAAGGATTCTAGAGATCTGGCAGAGATTTTGGCAGAAAAGCAAGGATCCAACTGTTTTAATAAAAAATAAAAAGAGAGAAAGAAAAACAAACCCAAATTTAACTGAGATGATTTTTTTTTTACATGCTGAAAAAGTTGCTAGATGGGACACCAATAATGGATGTTTTATCTACAGCAGGGGGTCTCCAAATTTAGCACCTTGAAGACTTCTGGATTTCCTCCCAGAATTCCCCGGCCCGGGGTTCTCCAACCTTGGCAACTTTAAGCCTGGAGGACTTCAACTCCAGGAATTCTGGGAGTTGAAGTCTGCAATGCTGACTGGGGAATTCTGGGAATTGAAGTCTTCCAGGCTTAAAGTTGCCAAGGTTGGAGACTCCTGGGCTAGGAATTCTGGGAGTTGAAGTCCGCAAAGCTG
>BLBF01000069.1:2233914-2253303 GCA_015471245.1 Laticauda colubrina
CCCCCCCCCCGGGTATCCAAGGGGTGCCCTTCCCGGGCTGGCTGGGCATGGAGAGAAGTTGCAGTGGGTGGGTGGGGGGCTTGGTGGAGGTCTTTGGCCTTTCTGACATCCCACCCTCTTTCCTCCCTCACCCCCACAGGCCTGGGCAGTCTACAAGGGCAAGTACCGGGAAGGGCTGGATCAAGCCGACCCTTCAGTCTGGAAGACGCGTCTCCGTTGCGCCCTCAACAAAAGCCCCGATTTCAAAGAAGTGCCCGAGAAAAGCCACTTGGAGAGCTCCGAGCCATACAAAGTCTATCAGGTGGTCGGTTCTGAGTCGGACCAAGACACAGGTGGGACATTGAAAAAACTGGAGGAGGACGGGGAGTTGGAAGGGAGTCTGTCCCTCCCCTCCCCAGCTGGGGCTCAGGACCTCTGGGGGGCCGGGGAGGGGGCTTTGATCGTCTCCCGAGGGCTCCTTCTGAAATCTGCCAGGTCAATTCTGCATCCAGGCCATCTGCCAAGTCAGATAATCAGAGTTGGAAGGGACCTTGGAGGTCATCTAGTCCAACCCTCCACCCAAGCGGGAGACCCTACAACGTTTCTGACAGAAGACAGTTCCAGTCTCGTCTTGAAAGTCTCTAGTGATGAAGCTCCCAAAACTTCTGAGTGCAAGTCTATCTCTATTTGAAAAAGTTGCCTTACACACACAGACCCACACACACACACACTTTGCCCTTCAAGGCCTGAATCTGGAAGTAGAAGGGGGAATTTTGCTTGCTTTTGTGGTGACGGGGAGGGGTGCCCTCCAAGAGATGGAGGGCTGGGAGCAAATTCTCCCTTCCCAACCCCCCTCCCCCCTGTTAGAAAGCAGCTCCTTAATTCCCCGTTGCTTCTCTCCTTGATTAGTTTCCATCTGTTGC
This sequence comes from Laticauda colubrina, assembly GCA_015471245.1. NCBI lineage: Eukaryota > Metazoa > Chordata > Lepidosauria > Squamata > Elapidae > Laticauda > Laticauda colubrina. Next base: position 2,234,817 of record BLBF01000069.1, read on the forward strand.
TTCTTGTCTTCGTCCTCAGGTGCTTTAGAGAATAATTTGACCCCCTTCTTCTTTGTAGCAGCCCCTCAAATATTGGAAGACTGCTGTCAAGCGTGCGTCTTCTGAATCAATCATTTCAGCAGAATAGAGCTGGAAGGGACCTTGGAGATCTTCTAGTCTAACCCCTTCCTTAAGCAGGAAACTCTATATCATTGCAGACAAATGGCTGTTCAATCTCTTCTTTAAAAAGTGATGGAGCAGCCACAACTTCTCAAATACTGGAACGCTGCTCTCATGCCACCCCTTGTCCTTCTTTCCATTAAACAAGACCTACCCAGTTCCTGCAGCCGTTCTTTGTATGTTTGAGCCTCCGGCCCCCTTATCATCTTTGTTGCTCTTCTCTGCCCTCTTTCTAGAGTCTCAGTATCTTTTTTTTTTACATCGTGGCGACCAAAACTGGGTGCAAATATTCCAGGTGTGGCCTCATCAAGGCCTTATAAAGTGGTATTAACACACCACGTGATCTTGATTCTATCCCTCTGTTGATGCAGCCAAGAACTGTTGGCATTTTGGGCAGCTGCTGTACACAGCTGACTCCTATTTAAATGGTTACACAGTTACTACTATTGAGCCAGGTACCACCTATCCCCACAGTGGCAAACCTATGGCGCTTATGGTATGTGAGCACTCGCTCGAAAAAGGTCTACTGTGCATACGTGCATGCCACCTACCCAACAGCTGATTGTCAGGTATCTGGTGCGCATGCGCGATGGTGCACAGGAGACACTCGCACATGCGCAGAAATGCACAGAGCAAGTCGTGTGTGCATGGGCAGGAGGGGCCCTGCATGCATTGCCTTCTGCGAATGGCACACGAGCACGAGCAGGCAAGCGCATGCACAGTTATTGCTACAAGAGCCCCAAAAGGGTAACCACCACTGACCTACACTGTATCTGCGCATTTTGGATTTTCATGCCTCAGTGTAGAACCTGACTTGTTTCCCCCTTGAATTTCATGTTGTTGGACAGCGCCCAGGTTCAAGAATTGCTGGGTTGGCGCAACCACGGTGATGTTATCTTGTGGATGACTCACCTGCTCACCCAGAATGCAAAAGGAATGGTTGTTCCACTCCCCAATCCTTTGATTCACAAAAGGTTAAACCTAGTCTAGTCCAGGTTGGTGTTAGTGGGGTCTGGGACCAGGGCTTCAACCGGTTCGGACTGGTTCAAACAAACCGGTTGTTAACTTTATGGCCAGTTCAGCAAACCGCCAAATCCCATCCCCTGACTGACCCCTCCCACCCCTCCCCTCTTTGCTGTCCCCATGTGGCCCATTTTGGATGCAGGTAAGTGCAGGGCGTGTACAGGGTTCAAGGAGAGTGAAAAACGGGCCTCCTGGAGGCTCCCAAAGGCTAGAAATGGACCCATTTCGAGGCTCGGGAACCCAGGGAGGCTGTTTGTGCCCTCCCGGAAACCCGTGGAAAGCCTCCAGAGCCCAGGGAGGGTCAAAATGCCCTCCCCCCACTGTGGTGCAAGAGTCTGACAAGGCCACGGCCAGCATGGCCACACCTACCCAGCAACCAGACAGAGAACCAGTTGCTAAAATTTTTGGAAGCCCGCCCCTGTCTGAGGGGGGCGGGATTGTGTGAATCTACCCGTTGTGTCTTTGCTGTCCTTGTTTCCAGAGAAGGAAAGTGGAACAGACTCACTTCTGCAGCTGAAAAGTCCCTTGGAACCAGCAACTGAAATGGCCACACTCCATCGCTTCTCAGACAAGGTAAAGCACCTGGGCGGGAGCTCTTCAGATCCTGCAAACCTCACCTGAAGAGATTCGTACTCAAAAGAGATCTCTGCTCACCTGCATGGCAGGTTAAGTAAATAAATAAAACCCAAGCAGCTGGGGACTGTGGTACAGAGGGAGGAATATTTGCATTTTATTGCCTTAGAACTTTTCTTTGGCCAAGAAGCATTGATTGGGAGTTATGCCTTAAATGTGGAGTGTTTCTCACTCAAACTTGGCACCTTGAAGGTATGTGGAGTTCAACTCCCAGAATTCCCCAGCCAGCAGGTAGGAAACGGTTATCACTTGGGTGACATTTTGACTTTGGAATTAATGAATAAACATGTAACCCATTGTTTTAAATGTATCATTATGTAGATTTCAAAGAATATTCTGCTTGAAAAACCCACCTATATTTTTCCTTCCTTGCTTGCTTGCTTCCTTTCCTCCTTCCTTCCTTCCCTCCCTCCCTCTTTCCCTCCCTCTCTCTCCATTCCTCTCTCTTCCTTCCTCCCTCCCCTCTGTCTTCCCCCCTTCCCTTCCTTCCTTCCTCTTTTACTTCTTCCCTCCTCTCTCCCTCCCTTCTTCCTTTGTTGCTTCCTCCCTCCCTCTCTCCCTGCCCTCCTCTTTCCCTCCCTCCCTTCCTTCCTCCTTTTTTCTTCTCCCTCACTCCTTGCTTCTCTCTCTCTCTCTTTCCCTCCCTTCCCCTCTCCACCTCATTTGAATTGGTGTCCATCCCAACCTTTGACTCTGGGTGGTGAATTTACCTTTATTTTCTTCAATTTAATTAATTATTATGTAAATCGAATCGCTCTTAAAACGAACACCATTTGCACCATAAGTACCACAGTTATAATCTCACCGGTTTTCATTGCATGGCATTAAAACACAAATAGCAGCTGTTCTTTTGGAACCAGGGAGGGGAGGGGCAAGGGGGGGGGCACTTTTTGTATCCTAACAACAGAGCCATCCTCTGTTTCTGCCTCCAAAGGGAAGTTTCTGTTCTGGATTATTTCTTTTGCAAGTCAGCTTCCCTAAAGACGAAAATAGCAGCTTCAAATCTGGAACTAGTATTGGCAGTTGCAGATTTGTCGTGCGCCAAAAAAAAAACAAGCAAACAAACCAGAACTGCTTCTTTATTGCTGCTTGCATATTTACAAGAATCTTCCCAGACTGTCTCCCTTTTCAAGGCAACAGGCAGAAAAAAGGCTTTGTCAGATCTGCCACTTTGCTCCCGCTGCCGCCGGCCTTGCTTCAGTGTCAGTCTGCCCTGGCCTTGGGGGTGGAGCTGTTTGGGAGGAAGTCAAGGGGGGAACTTCAAACTGCTTTGTGGCAGCTGGAGACAAGACCTCAAGGACAGCCAGCCAGAGAAATGAATGCGGTTGCATTCCAAGAACCTCAGGTTTGAATGAGGAGAGGAGAGAAGAGAAATAATAGGAGATAACATAATAGGAATGGAAATAATAGAACAGAATAGCATAGCAAAGCGTAGCAGAGCCCAGCCCAGCACAACAGATAATAGATAACAGTTAACAGATAAACAGAGTTGGAAGGGACCTTGTAGGTCATCTAGTCCAGGGGTCGCCAACCTTTTGGACCTCAGGGACGACCAAACTCATAATTTCAGATCCCAGGGACCACTAACTGGTTCTGTGGGTGTGGCCTAATTTGTGGGTGTGACTTGGTGGTCATGTGACTGGCTGGGCATGGCTTGTATGTAAATATTATAAATATTTATATAAATATTCAATTTTTTTTATATAAAAAAGCAATGTTTACCCAAAATCAGGCAAAGCAGGAAGGCAGATTGAGTTGCTCACAGAATTACAGATTCACTCAGAGATCAATCTGTCTGCCATCAGCTAGCTCAGTCTCTCAGATTTGCTTGACATGAGTCTGCACTGAATTTCCTTGCAAGCAAACTCACAAAGTTAATTCACAGCACACCCTGTATGGAAATATTGATTTTTTTAATTAAAAAAAGCAATGTTTATCCAAAATCAGGCAAAGCAGGCGGATTGAGTTGCTCACATAATCATTGAGTGATCTATCTATCTGCCATCGGCTAGCTCAATCTCTCAAATTTGCTTGACTTGAGTCTGCACTGAATTTGCTTTCAAGCAAACCTTCAGTCCTAAGGGAGGTTCGGCTGTACTTAAAAGTTGAGCCGAAAATCTAAAGACTAGCTAGGAAGCAAGAAATCCAACAATTTTCTGCTTCCTAGCTAATCTAAATCTCCCAGCATAGCAGAACAGATGATGGTCGGAAAAAGGAAAAATAGCAACTTAGCAGGCAAGTTTATCGGGTAAGCAGTGAGTGTGCGGGGAGGGTTCCTGCGGGCCATGTGGGCAGCGCAGCCTTGTGTTTCTGCGCAGCCTGGATTGATTGCTTTGTGGTGGGGGTGCTCTGGGGGTGAGATTTCTCTGCGGCTCACGGAAATTTTCTCACGGCCCACCAGTGGGCTTTGGCCCACCGGTTGGCGACTGTTGATCTAGTCCAACCCCCCCTCCCCAAAGCAGGAGACCCTACACCATTTCTGACAGATGGCTGTCCAGTCTCTTCTTGAAAGTCTGAAGTGATGAAACTCCTACAACTTCTGAAAGCAACTTCTGTTCCATGGGTTGATTCTTCTCACTGTCAGAAAGTTTCTCCTTGTTTCCAGGTTGAATCTCTTTGTTCATTTTCCATCCATTGTTCCTTGTCTGGCCTTCAGGTGCTTTAGAAAATAGCTTGACCCTCTTCTCTCTGGGGCAGCCCCTCAAATATTGGAAGATGCTATCCTGTCTCCCCTGGTCCTTCTTTTCACTAGACTAGCCAGGCCCAGTTCCTGCAAGCATTCATTGTATATTTTATTCTCCAGTCCCCTAATCATCTTTATTGCTCTTCTCTACTTTTTCTAGAGTCTCAACAACTTTTTTATAGTGTGGGGACCAAAACTGGATGCATACTCGAGGTGTGGCCTTCCTAAGGCTTTATAGAGTGGCATTAGTACCTCCTCTGATCTTGATTGTATCCCTCTGTTAATACAATTTAGGATTGCATTGGCTTTTTTGGCTGCCGCCGCACATTGCTGGCTCCCATTTAGCTGGTTGTCTACTAAGACTCCGAGATTCCTCTCCCAGTTCCAGCTACTGAGCCTGGTTTCACCCAGTCTGTATGTGTACTTTTTGGTTTTTCTTGCCTAAGTGTAGGACTTTTCTCTACATTGAATTTCATTTTGTTCGATATGGTCCAGGGTTCTAGTCTGTCAAGATCCATCTGGGTCTTCAGGGTGGCAGCTATTCCTGCCAGCTTAGTATCATTTGCAAATTTGATAAGTTTCCCTTCTATTCCCTCCTCTAAGTCATTCACGAAGATATTGAAGAGTCCTGGGCCTGAGACAGAACCTTGTGGCACCCACTGCTTCCTTCCCTCCGTGTAGACTTAGACCCATTAAGGGCTACTCGTTGAGTACGGTTTGCCACTTTTTTCTAGCTTACCAAGCAGTAGGTTGTGGTCTACTTTGTTGAATCCCTTGCTGAAATCTAAGTATATTATGTCCACAGTATTTCGCTGGTCATAGCATAGTATAGAATAAAATTTGGAATAGAATTCCAAGAGTAGAATAGAATAGAATATAGAGAATAGAAATAGAGAATAGAAATAGAAATAGAATAGAATAGAATAGAATAAAATAGAATAGAATAGAGAATATTAAAGGAAGAAAGATGATGAATGTACCTAAAATAGAGATGGTTTATAATTATAATCATTATAATTACTAAAAATGTAAATAAGCTAATATAAAAAGAAATGTACTTAAAAGTACTTGGTGATATTATTACTAGTATCATATTATTATTATAATATATAGTATTGCAACCTCCTGCCCAATCAGGAGACCCTACACCATTCTTGACAGATGTCTATACAGTTTTTTAAAAAAAGTTTTAGCCTAGATTTAATAGATTAACAGAGTTGGAATTCACCTTGGAGGTCATCTAGTCCAATCCCCTGCTGAAGCAGGAAACCCTACAACATTTCTGACAAATGGCAGTCCAATCTCTTCTTGAATGTATCAAGTGATGGCACTCCCACAACTTCTGAAGAGAACTTCTGTTTCATGGGTTGATTGTCCTCACTGTCAGAAAATTTATCCTTATTTCCGGGTAGAATCTTTCCTTGGTCAGTTTCCATCCATTTTTCCTTGTCTGGCCTTCAGGTGCCTTGGAAAAGGTGCCTTGGTGCCTTGGAGAGCTTGAAGGCCTTCAGGTGCCTTGGAGAGCTTGACCCTCTCCATTACAAAGTTCCAGAATGTGCATTTAGATCCCTTCTTCCCAATTTCAACCACTTTTATTTCCTTTCTTACTAGGCCAAATCATCTTCAGAGCCTGATGGAAAAAGGCAAGATGACGAGCCAGGGGGTGCCCCGCTTCCCCAGAAGGTTGGCAGTGCAGACCTACAGGGTAAGGTGGAAACGGAGGCCTTCTCTGCACCTCCAATTGAAAAATGTACGGAGAGACATTTTGAGGGCATGATAACGATATGTGCACTGCCTTGAGTTACTTGGAAAAATAGCCATAGCACTTAGACTTACATAACACTTCACAGTGCTTTTACAACCCTCTCTAAGCGGTTTACAGCAGTGGTCGCCAACCAGTGGGCCGGGGACCACTGGTGGTCCATGAGAAAATTTTGGTGATCTGCAGAGAAAGGTTGCCCCCAAAGCAATTAATCCAGGCTGCACGGGAACCAAGGCTGTGACGCCCACATGGTCCTGGGAACACAAGGTTTGCATCGCTTGCATTGCGAACAGCACGAGGTAGTAAGGGAGGGGGGAAAGGGTGGAAGGGGAATTTGCCCCACTCGCCCCATGCGCCTGGCCTGGCCACCGGGCTGCTTCTTTCCGCTTCTTTCTTCTTCTGCTTTTGGCTGCACGCAAGGAAAGCAGCCAAAGTCTTTCTTTCTCTCCCCCAAACTCTGCCAGACATGAATCTTCGGGACCCTGCAAGGCCTCTTGCTCCACGAGGCTGCAAAGACTCATTTCTGGTGGAGTTTGGGGGAGAGAAAGACTTCTGCAGCTTCTGCTGCTTTCCTTGCATGCAGCCAAAAGTCTCTCCACCCCCCTCTCTCTCCCCCCCTGAAAACAGATCTGGAGATGGTATCCTGCAATCCCAAATAAAGAACAATCGTTCAGTAGGAAAACAGGGCGGGGAATTTTCCTGCCAACTTTTTTGGGATTTTCCCAGGGTCTCTGATCCTCAGGACTTAAAATGATGAGTTTGGTGGTCCCTGGGGTCCAAAAGGTTGGCAACCCCTCGTTTACAGAGTCAACCTCTTACCCCCAACAATCTGGGTCCTCATTTTACTGATCATGGCAGGATGGAAGGCTGATCGACCTTGAGCCAGTCTGGATTGAACTGCTGGCAGTGGACAGAATTAATCTGCAGTGCAGCACTTTAGAGGGATGCTCAGTGGCTAAGAAGCGGAGCTTGTCGATCAGAAAGGTCGGCAGTTCGGTGGTTCGAATCCCTCGTGCCACATCACAGAGTGAGCTCTTGTTTCTTGTCCCAGCTTCTGCCAACCTAGCAGTTCAAAAGCATATAAAAAAATGCAAGTAGAAAAATAGGGACCCCTTTGTGGGAAGGTAACAGCGTTCCGTGCACCTTTGGCATTTAGTCTTGCTCGCCACATGACCACGGAGACGTCTTCGGACATCACCGGCTCTTCAGCTTTGTAACGGAGGTGAGCACCGCTCCCTAGAGCCGGAAACGACTAGCACATATGTGTGAGGAGAACCTTTACCTTTTACCTTTTACAGCACTTTAACAACATGGCTCTTATGATAAAGGAGGGATTCAAATATATAAAAAATAACAACATTGTACGGTTAGTGAGGTCTGCTCTGGGGTGGATTTGTATGCTATAATGGAGTGGGACAACAAAAATAATCAGGCACCAATAAAGTGGGTATTCCAGGATCACAGTTGCTTTGTAGCAATTTACAATATAGGTAATCCTTGAATTATTGGGAACTGAATTTCTGAATAAGTTGTTAAGTGAAGTAGTTGTTAAATGAGATGCCCATGTGACTGCTAAATGACCACAAATCCTGGCTCCCCCAGCTGCAGTCATTATGCAACTGGGTGGCCATTAGGCAGATGGAGTCAAAAGAGTGACTTAGATAGGAGGAGGCAGAAGGAAATTCCTATGTCGATCTGGTGAAACGAAGCTTGGATCCTAAAAATTTCCTACTGGCTTCCCCAATGACTTGCTGGGGAAGCCGGCAGGAAGATCTGCTCCTGGAATTAGTTCACCATTTTCTACAGATCCATCAGAATGGATCCAGCCAAGTAGATAAATGCAATAAGTACATCATTCACAAGCAATTATTAACATTTGTTGTCCTTTGCTCCACAGGGTGTCAGGTAAAAGGTTTTTTTCACACTTGGGCTCCATCACAGATCCGCCAACATCCAAATTGGGCTTTTGTTGGTCCCAGTTCACAACTTGTCCCCAGCAAAAGCATTAATTCAGGTAAGAGAGGCATTGATTTTGAGCATTTTTTCACCACATCCTGTTCAGCACCTCGCTGACCATGGCTGAAACTTGCAAAAGCTAATGTCAGCGTTCTGACGATTGCCCGAATTAAGTCATGAGCCTCGAGCCAAGCTTCAAAGGAATCCAAAAGATTTATTAGGAGCAACATGTTGATATTAACCAGGGGTGGGATTCAATGGGTGTTACTTCTGGTTTGGTGACTACGTCTTACACGCTGCACATGCATGTAAAAAACCTTAAGCTGTGCCGCTGGGACAGCTGAAAAGCACTGCACGCAGGTGCAAAGCATTTGAAAAGCCACTTTTTTCCTGCTTTTTCAACCTCGGCTGTGTCACGCAAAGCAGCTGAGGTTGAAAAAGCAGGAAATAAAGGACAGATAAGAACCCGGGCGGGCAGGTGGGCCAAACAGCAGCAAACATAGAACCGGTTCATTGTCTGCTGCTCTTCAGAGCTACCGGTTCTATAGAGCTGGGCAGAACCAGTAGCACCCCCCTTCTGGCAATAAACCATATGAAGCCCACTCTGCTACATGTAATTTACAGTCAGCTTTGACCCTGTTTCCCCACCTCCCCCTTGGGTGTGTCGTACATCAGGGTGCCTAGGCTACAATCTTTGTAAGATAAGCGTGGAATGTACTTTTGTTTTTAATTGCCATATACTCCGTCAGGTTTTCCACTCTTCCTACTTATGGCAACTTGGGCACAGGCAAGGGAATGTTTTACAAGTTGACATTTGGCTCCCCTCACTTCTTGAAGGTGACCTCTACAAAGCAAAAGGAAATTGAGTGTAATTATAGAATTTAGGGTTGCGACCCTCCCCCCATAGACTTGGTTGGGTCAGGGCTAGTTAGCTTTAGGATGGGAGGCACAAGGAGATGTGATTGGCAAGGGTGGCACAGGCACAAAGTCATTCCATATCATTGACCAGGAAAAACAAAACAAAGCGCAGAAATACCAAAAAAATAGGAATTGCAATTGCTTTTTCTTCTTCATTTGGAGAAAGGAAGTGGCAAGTTGAAGAAGTTTCCAAATAATTAGCTAAATGCAACAATAAAAACCCTGATTGAGCGAGTGATTGATTGAATGCCTTGAGATCAGTGTCAACCATTCGTAGCTACAAAGACTGACTTTGTCCAGGATGAACTAGACCAGGGGTTGCCAACCTTTTGGGCCTCAGGGACCACCAAACACATCATTTTAAATCCTGCAGACCAGAGACCATGGGAAAATCCCCCCAAAAAGTCTGCAGGAAAATCCCCCACCCCATTTTCCTAGTGATCGATCGTTCTTCATTTGGGATCGCAGGATACCGTCTCCAGTTTCGTTCTCAGGGAGGGAGAGGGAGAGACTTTTGGCTGCATGCCAGGAAAGCAGCAGAATCTGTGGAAGTCTTTCTTTCTCTCCCTCAAACTCCGCCAGAAATGAGTCTTTGTGAGGTTTGTTGCACCAGCGCAGCCTCTTGGAGCAGTAGGCCTTGCAGGTTCCCAAAGATTCATTTCTGGCGGAGTTTGGGGGAGAGAAAGAAAGACTTCGGCTGCTTTCCTTGGCATTCAGCAAAAGCAGAAGAAAGAAGCAGCCCGGTGCCCAGGCCAGGTGCGTGGGGCGAGTTCTCCTCCTCTGCCATTTCCCCCCTCCCCTCACTACCTTGTGTTTGCAATGCAAGCAACGCAAGCCTTGTGTTCTCATGTGGGCCATGTGGGTGGCACAGCCTTGTGTTTCCTTGCAGCCTGGATTAATTGCTTTTTGGGGGGGGACATTTCTCTGTGAACCACCAAAATTTTCTCACGGACCACCAGTGGTCTCTGGCCTACTGGTTGGTGACCACTGAACTAAAAACTTAGATCAGCATGTCTGTTTGCAAAAGGTAGTCCTCAGCTTACAACCATTCATGTTTAGTGACCGTTCAAAGTTACAACAGCCCTGGGAAAAGAGGACCAGTTTTCAACACTGCAACCATCACAAATATGACTTTATTGCCAAGCGTCTGAATTTGGATCGTGTGACCATGGGGATGTTGCAACAGTCATAAGTGTTGTTGCATCCCCATGGCCACATGATCAAAATCCAGGTGCTTGACAACTGACTCACATTTATGATGGTTGCAGTATCCTGGGGGGGGGGGGGGGCATGTGATCCCCTTTTGCGACCTTCTGACAAGCCCAGTAAATGGGAAAGCTGGATTCAGTGAACAACCATGTTATTAACAACTTTCAACAATTGAGGCAACAAAGCTCGTGAAATGGGGCAAAATTTACTTAACAGCTGTCTCACTTAGCAATGGGAATTCTGGGTTCCATTGTCATAAACCTAGGACTACTTCTAATCAACATGAGGTCTTCCCTCCTGGAGTTGTGTGGGTGCTCCATCATTGGAGGTTTTCCAAAAAAAACCAGAACAAATGACCATTTAACTGGGTTAGTATAAGGCTCCTGGCTTGAGCAGGGAATTGGACTAGAAGACCTCCAAGGTCCCTTCCAGCTGTAGAATTCTGTGATTGTCAGGGCTCTGGCAGTTACCTCCATTTAAATCATGAGTCTCGAGCCAAACATCCAAAACCTAAAGAAGATTTATTAGGAGTAAACATGGCGGCACTGCCTGAGTGTAGCCAACTCTGAGCCACATCATTCATTGTCACCCTTGACCCTGGTTTCCCCCCCCCCACTACCTCCTGGGTATATTGTAATTCATATTCTCCAATGGGACACCTCCATAGCCCAGAGTCATCAATCATGCTCTCCAGTTAGAATTTTGCTCAGCAGAAACTTCAGTCACCTAGTTACTATCTTTGAAAACATTTACGGAATGCACTTTCGGTTTGCAAGCTGCTGCACTGCTCTCCCCTCCCTTTCTGTTGGCAACTCTAAAAATATCATAGAACAGTGGTGGCTGACCTTTTCAGACTCCTGTGCTAAAAATTGTGCCACCACCCAGAAGGCAATGTGCGCACCCCACCAAACCCCCTGTGCATGTGCACACAATCCCCGCCGCCACCCCTTACCTTCACTGCATCTCCCAGCTGATTTTTGGATCATTTGTGGCCTTTTTTGGCTTCCCAGACGTTTGCAGCTGTGGGGCGGGGGCGCACGCACACTGCAGGCCAAAAAATAGGCCCGTTTTATCACTTCCAGTACTACAGGAAGTGATGAAACAGGCCTATTTTTTGGCCTGCAAAGGCTGCAGAAGCTGTCCTCAAGCCTCTGGGAGGCTGAAAATCAGCTGTGAGGTGTGCACATGCACAGTGAGGTAACTTTTGCCTGCGGCTCGTGTGCCAATGCAAATGGCTTTGTGTGCCACAGGTTCGCCATCACAGTCATAGAAATATTTTGAGTTGACACTGCTTTCAAGCCCAAAAAAATCGTATGGCTTTGTGTACTCCACAACTACGTCCTGACGTCAGTTTCTGATTCTCGTTGGCCTTTCACCCCCCATTCCAGATTGCTGCCTTCACGTTCGCCTCTACTATTGCGATGTGCTAGTGCAAGAGATGACTACAAGCACAGCAGAAGGCTGCCGGATCACCTACTCGACGGCGATGGAAGAGAACGAGGATCTGTATGGCCCCAGCGGCATGGAAGAAATCCAGTTCCCTCCTCCGGAAGTCCCAGGCTACAGAAATTGGGGGCCTAAGGCCACCTGGGTCTTGAAGAGGTTGCTCCCCCATTTGAATCGTGGCGTCCTCCTTTGGGTAGCTCCCGAAGGAATTTTCCTGAAACGGCAATGCCAAAGTCGGGTTTACTGGAAGGGGCCACTGGCACCCCACAAGGACCAGCCCAACAAGCTGGAGAGGGAGAAAACCTATTGGCTGTTGGACACGCAACAATTCCTCCAGGGTGAGTCTAGATGTGCTCTCTTTGGGTTTGGCTTGGGGAGGTTAGAACAGAATTCCCTAGGGTGGATTTAAATCAACTTGATTTAAATCATGATTTACTATGTTTTCCCGAAAATAAGACTGGGTCTTATATTAATTTTTGATCCAAACACGCATTAGGGCTTATATTCTAGTTAGGTCTTATTTGAGGGGGGAAATATGGTACTAAATGCATCCATCTGGCTTAAGATCTTAACCGGGGCTTATTTTGAGGGAAGGCCTTATAATACGAGCAACCTGAAAAATCATGCTAGGGCTTATTTTCCAGCTGGGTCTTATTTGTAGGGAAACACGATAGTAAAAAGGCTTGATTGAAATCTTGATTGAAATTATGATTTAAATCACTACCATGTTTCCCCGAAAATAAGACCGGGTCTTATATTAATTTTTGATCCAAAACACACGTTAGGTCTTATTTTCTGGTTAGATCTTATTTTGAGGGAAATAAATGCATCCATCTGGCTGAAGATCTCAAGTAGGGCTTATTTTTGGAATAGGGCTTATAATATGAGCATCCTGAAAAATCATGCTAGGGCTTATTTTCCAGTTGGGTCTTATATTTAAGGAAACACGGAAGTAAAAAGGCTTGATTTAAACCAACTTGATTCAAATCGTAATTTTTAAAGAGCAACTGTCATCTCTGTCCCACAGCGGTTCCTTCTCTAACCCACTGTTGACTCACTGACAGTCCCATTCACTTTAATGGGACAGCTGGTGATACGGCAGGAACACCATAAGGTGAGGGACATAGTGGGGAGCAGGTGAGTGGATGCCTGCTAACAGGTGCTTTCAGGATAGATCTGATATTATACTTGGGACTTTCAAGAAGAGATTGGGCTGTCAGAAATGGTGTAGGGTCTCCTACTTGGGCAGGAGTTGGACTAGATGACCTACAAGGTCCCTTCCAAGTCTGGTTATCTGTTATCTATTGTCTAATAAATGTAAAGACTCATTCTTGCTCATAGTTAGAATCTTTAATAATAATATTATTTGCAAACAAAATGAAGGTTTCCTATTTAGCTACCAGAATTTGGATTCATTGAAAGAGTTTACCAAAAATTTAAATATTGCAGCATCTACAGCTGCATGCTACATAATTAAGCTCCATTTCAAGCTGAAGAAATTAAATTATGAATATATCTTAAATAGAAAACTGTCTTTAGGTAGATTTTTACTACAAAAGCATTTCATTAAAATAAATTTGATAAAAATAAAAAGAAATCCAATTTAGATTTTAAAAAAATCCGATTTAAATTTTAAAAACCTGATTTTTTTGATTTAAAAAAAAAATCGATTTTTATCCACTGTGGAGTTTCGCAACATTTCTGCATTGGCGGCACAAAGGAGAGGGGGCGGTGTCTTTACACGCATGAATGGGTCCACAAGCACGCATGGTCTGGGTGAGGGTTGTGTGCATGCAGCACTCACGGTCACGGTATGTGCTTGAGGGATGAGAATGTATGTGTGCAGCTCTTGTGGTGACAGTAGAGTGCCTGCGGTGGTCACGCCGATGATAGTGCCAATGTGGCACTCATGGTGACAGTGCCACACCTGTGATGCTCATGGCAATGTTAGCATGGGGGGGGGGGGGTTAGAGAAATTGGGAGTCTTGAGGAGGCCTATATTAATATTACTTCAGTAAGTAAAAGTAAAGGTTCCCCTCGTGCATATGTGCTAGTAATTTCCAGCTCTCAGGCAGTGATCATCTCCGTTTCAAAGCCAAAGAGCCAGCACTGTCCAAAGACATCTCCGTGGTCATGTGGCTGTCATGACTAAAGGCCGAAAGCACATAGAACGCTGTTACCTTCCCACCAAAGTGGTGCCTATTTTTCTACTATCATTTTTTACATGCTTTCAAACTGTTAGGTTGGCTGGGACAAGTAATGGGAGCTCACTCCATGACGTGGCACTAGGGATTTGAACTGCTGAACTGCCAACCTTTCTGATTGACAAGCTCAGCGTCTGAGCCACCGCGTTTCTCAATCAGAGACTACTTCTGTACTCCCATATAATCCTAATCATCAATTCCCAGAATGAAAATTTCATTTCTTTCCATTTTTTGCAAAAGACGGTCTACCTTTTTGACTTCTCAACTCGATACAATTAAATGTTCAGTTTTTGGAGCAAGAAAATCTTTAAAAATCTCTTGTGTTTTTTTCAGAGTTACGAGGCTTCCTCAGACATGGAAAGCCGCTTCCGCAGTACCAGATCCACCTCTGCTTTGGAGAAGAATTTCCACCCGTTCCCAACCAGAAGCTCCACAGATTCATCACGGCAGAGGTGAATATTTTGGTGACCACAAAGGGTCCCGTCGCACCATCATCTTTCGTTATTTAACCAGGTTAATGGAGGATTTGTGAATTGCGCAAACACCAATCAGTAACTCCAAGACAAGCATAATCTCAAAAGTACCTTGATTAGAATAGCACCTGGCACATCTGTGGAATCTCAAAACTAAAAGTTTCCTGGACTTCCCACAATGTCCCAAACTACAATCCATCCCCTTTTCTCCCATCATCACATCACATGGACCAATCACAATCTTCCCCAGTGTAAGACCCTTTTTTTCTGCTGTGCCACGCTTAATAACCTTGAACTAAGAAAAGAATTTTATTTTGTCTACTAAGAACTACTCAATTGAAATCACCCCCCTCCCACTTTCTCAGGCTAGGTGGCAGCGTGGAAGATGGCTTCCATAGCTGACAGCATGATTGATGACTTTTGGCTATGGTTGTGTCCCATTGGAGAGTATACATCCAGGGGGTGAGGGGAGAAGACTCGGGTCAAAGGGGGAAATGAATGAATGATGTGTGTCAGAGTCGGCTGCACCCAGGTAACGCCGACATGGTCATTCCTAATCATTTTTTTTTTACTCTGAGAGATGTGGCTCGAGACTTATGATTTGAATAGGGGTGGATTTGTTGGAGCCCTGATAGCAGGCTCCATAGCGTTCTCCAAAATAAGCCCTAATTTACACATACACACACTCTCCAAGGTGCACAGGTAAAGATTAAGCTAGGGTGGGGATGGAGGGAGTAGAGCTGCCCTACTACTTATCTTTGGATAGGTGTAGCCAGGCCTCGCACCCCGTGACACCTGCCTGGCCAGCTCATTTTTTCTGCAGCTGGCAAGGTTGGCCAGGCTTCCCGGAAGGCCACTGGAGCTGAGAACAAAGTTGTGGATCGATCCAGTTATGGGATGCAGAGGCCTTCAGGAAAGCCTTGCTGGCTGCAGAAGAAGTTCCTGAAGGCCTCTGAGAGAGAAAAGGAGACCTGGGGTGATGCATGCAAGAGAAGTTAGTCAGTGGCTGACATCTCCTGAAAATAAGACCTGGTGCCTTTTTGGGTGGCAAAAAATATATGACAGGGTCTTATTTTCAGGGAAACATAGTAGGATGCAACTTCTGAGCCCTTCTCACTTTGGAGAAGCTTGAAGACACATCTGGAATGGCCTTTTCTTCCTTTCTGCCTGCTCTCTAGGTGGAACCGGTGTTTGCCCGCAACCTTTGTCTCCACGCCCAGCAGTATCTCCAGGGCTCTCAGACCTGCCCTCCCAAGATGCCCAAGAAGATCATCCAGATCCTGCAGCAGCTCTCCTCCTCTTGACCCACTCCAGATGTCACTGCTGACCTGGAAGACACGTCCTGGTTGCTTCTGCAGAGCACTGACTAAGGGGCTCGCCTCTCAAGATTCAGCCTCTTCTCTCAGGAATTCATGGCTGACCTATGCTGAAATCTTGCAGGAAAGAAGGATTCTGTGTTTGGCCTGGATATTCCTTTTTTATACATATGTATATGTATCTCCACACAACAAGCCAAGCAAACACCAGGGCACCACTAGACCCCCCTTGATACATCCAGCTCAAACACACCCCAACCAGGCACCCAGATGAAACCTGGCTTCCTAGTAAATGATAGCCGTCCTTTTACTCGGAGCCAAGCTGCACTAAAAGCCTCCAATACAGGAAACACAATGTTGCCAGCCAATCAAGACAAAAAAAGCCACAAAACAGACAGAAGAAACTAGATACACCAATCAAGCAGAACACAGCAAACTCCAAGACCAATAAACACAGACCAAAGACTCCCAACCAATCAAGATGAAGAAAAAAACATTCTGGCACAGCAATAGGACAGCCCCAAATTTAAAACAGAAACGGCTGTGAAAGTCTGACTCACAGATGAACACAATACAGAAGCCTGATGATGGCAGATGAGATTCTGCCGAAACATTGCTACAACTTTAAAAGCACAACTATAATGATGTGGGAAAATACCCAAACAAAGCTGAATACCATACATATACATACACATATAAACAAATCTTATACATTATTTTAAAAAATGTGAGAATAATAATAGGAAGAAATGTGAACTACAATAAAACAGGAAACAGAAAGAGAAGTAACGAAAAAAGTGTTTATGAGTGAAGATCTCTGTAATTAGCTTGGAAGTTCCTTTTTTAAAAGTGTGTGCGTGTGTGGTTTCCTCTATTCTATTTAATTTAAATTCTAATCTTCCTTAAAATGTGATACAGATAAATAAACAGACAGAGACAGATTAAAGATAGATGATAGATTAAAGATAGACAGATTAAAGAGATGATAGAAACAGACTAGACTGATTAAAGATCGATGATAGATTACACACACACCTTTAAGAACTGTAAGAATGAATACAAACTCAAATAGAACAGAGGAAACAGAAAAAAGAAATAATAGAAAAAGTTTTTATGAATAAGAGCTGGAATTCACTTTTTTAATATATACCTATATATTTTTATTAAACATTTTAATGGTAAGAATGAATATAAACTAAAACAGGAAAAAAGGAGAAATAACAAAAAGGTTGTATGAATAAGAACTCTGTGGATGTCCCTTTTAAAATATTTTTTATTATTAAACATTTCAAGAACAATAAGAATTAAACTATTGTTTAATTCAATTAAACAACAAGAACTAAAACAGTATGGAGAAAACAGGTGGTGGGGGGAGAGAAATAACAGTAAACATTTGTTTGAAGAAGGGTTCTGTCTTTGCCCCGGAATTTCCTTTTTTAATATGTATAATATTTTATGAAACTTTTTAAGGACAGTAACAAAAATGAATATAAACTAAAATAGAACTGTGAAAACAAGGAGGAAAAAGATTCAACAGGAAAAGTTAAAAGTGCAATAAGAAAAAAGATATAAAGGAAGATATACAATTAGTCCTTGGCTTACAACAGTTTGTTTAGTCACCGTCCAAAGTTAAACAGCACTGGGAAAAAGTGAATTACGACCATTGTTCACACTTCCGACCATTGCAGCATTCGTGTAATTCCAACACTTAGCAACTGATTCATAGTTACGACGGTCCCAGCATGATCCCCTTTTGTGATTTTCTGACAAGCAAAGTCAGTGAGGAAGCCAGAATCACAATAACCACATTTCTCACTTAACAAGTACAGTGATTGATTTAATGACTGGGACGAGAAAGTTCATAAAATGGAGCAAAGCTCACTTAATTGTCTCACTTAGCAATGGAAATTTGTCCTCAGCAGTAGTCTTAAGTCAAGGACTCCCTGTGTAGAAAGAAATTGCTTCTGATGTTCTTCACAGCAGTTATTTTATACTGGCTATTATTTGTTTTAAAAAAACTCTGAAGTTAACAATAGGCATCTCTGCTTGCTTCAGCCTCCTGCTTGTAGGTCTTTGCAGGGTGTGTTTGTGTGTGAGGACTGAACTGTGAGAAGCAAATTGGTGCCGTTTTTAAGATGCAGAAGAGTGCAACTAACTACCTGAATTGCACAGAATCATTCGGTTGAATTGGGCGGCCACAGAAATGGAATAAATAAGCAAAAATAAAAATGAAGATTTGCAGCCTTTAATGTGGTTGTTTCTTTTGTCCAGAATTGTAAATGGAGAAAATTCCATGTAGTCCACAGCATAATGCCCTTAAGGGAGCCCACCTATGATGGTCATATATGTTGTTGACAGTCATAAAGCTGATTTTATGACATATAGTACTCGTTCAGCAAACGGAGCAGTCCTAAAACGAATGCTGCAGCCATTAAGTAAAGCCATTGTTTGCTAGGGTTTCATTTTATTTATTACAAATATGTACTATCTAAATGACAGATATCATATGATTAGATAAGAGAAAGAGGAGGTGATTGATTTGTTTGAAGTGGCGTAGGGTTTCTTGCCTAAGCAGAGGTTGGACTAGAAGATCTCTAAGGTTTCTAAGGATGGCTGCTATATTTTGTCTGTTTTGAAGGCAGTCTTGATGTGATGCCTGTGTAGTATCTTACTGATTTTATCTGTGGTACCTCTTATGTAGGGCA
>BLBF01000069.1:2307909-2319298 GCA_015471245.1 Laticauda colubrina
ATAGATAGATAGATAGATAGATAGATAGATAGATAGATAGATAGATAAACAGACGAACTCAATGCAGAAGCCTGATGATGGCAGATGAGATTCTGCCAAAACGTTGCTACAACTTTAAAAGCACAAGTACAATGACATGGGATAATACCTGAAGGAAGCTGAACAGGATAGATAGATAGATAGATAGATAGATAGATAGATAGATAGATAGATAGATAGATATAGATGGATAGATGGATAGATGGATAGATAGATATAAATGAGAGAGATAATAGATGAGAAAGAGGATGAATAGAAGATAGATAAATAGATAGATAGATAGGCAGGTAGATAGATATAGCTAGATGAGAGAGATAATAGATGATAAATAGAAGATAGATAGATGATAAATAGATAGATAGATAGATAGATAGATAGATAGATAGATAGATATAGATGAGAGAAAGATAATAGATGATAGATAGATAGATAGATAGATAGATAGATAGATAGATAGATAGATAGATGGATGGATGGATAGATAGATAGATAGATAGATAGATAGATAGATAGATAGATGATAGAAAGATAGGAAGTTAGATAGGTGTTTAAAGAGAGAGACAGAGTTATTGATATAACTATAATACATTGTACATATCTATATAGAGAGACTCCATGTTTATATCTCTAGCCTTAAGAACAAATGCACACAAAGTCAGAATTGAGGAGACAGCAACAGACCGCAAATGTCATCTCCGCAAAGGAGCACGACAAAGTAGCAACAACAAAGGTGCATTGCAATCTGCAAGAAACACCTTTTGTCTGCTAGTGAAAACTGGTTGGACCATAAAATAGGGAGTCATAGAAAATGAAGGCTCCAAATCCCTCTGAGAATTCAGACAGAAGGCACCTGCCACATAATATCCTGGACTTAGCAATTAAGAAAGACCAAATTTTTAAAAAAGAGCCTGGATAACAGACAATGGCAGAACCTGAAGACAGCAGAAAAGAGAAAAATGTTTAAAAACACGTCCACCAAATGTTGGAAATGTAATCAGACCCCAGGTAGATATTGCCACATGTGGTGGATCTGTGCAAAAGCAAAAAAAAAAAAAAAAAGGACAAAAATACACACATGGTTAGAAAAAAAAAAACGTTAAAGCAGCATATAGATCAGTGATGGCCAACCTTTTTGTTGTGGTGCCAACACTCACAATGCACATGTGTATGCACATGCAATCCCCCGCCCCACCCCCTTACTTGCACTGTGCATGTGCGCACCTCCCACCTGATTTTTCAGCCCAGGAGAAGCCGTTTTCAGCCTTCCAGAGGCTTGAGAGAAGCCTCTGCAGCCTTGGGAGGTCAGCCTCGGGAGCCTCGGGAGCCTCAGGAGCATGAAAATGGGCCCGTTTTGGCACTTCCGGTATTCCCAGAAGGCCAGTTTTTCAGCCTCCCGAGACTGCAGAGGCTTCCTTCAAACCTCCAGGAGGCCAAAAAAGGCCTCAAACAGGCCGAAAATCATCTGGGAGGCACGCGCATGCGCAGTGCAGCTAAGTTTAGCTGGGGCCCACACAAATGGCTCTGCGTGCCACCTGGTTCACCATCACGGATACAGATTATAAGCCAGAAATATTTTTGTTAAATATAGTACCAGAAAAGTATGATAAAGGGAATATATATATATTTAACATTGCATGTTTTGATGGCAGTGAGAATTGTATTTGCACAGCATTGAAAACTGAAAAAAACACCTCATGGAAGAAAATGTGACTTTGCAGAAACAGACAGATTGACATTAAAAAGAAAAAAAAAAGACACAGAATATTTTCAAGCATGGGGTTTGTTTTACAGATGGTTAGACAATAGAGGTAGAAATTAGGAACTGGAAATTTTTATGTAAGCAAATTGATCCAGACAGTACACTGTTCATAAAGCACTTTATGTACCATGTTTCCCCAAAAATAAGACCCTGTGTTTTCTGTATTCTGCACAGTGGTGGATTTGTACACTGTGCAGATGCAGATAGATAAACTCAACAAGATGTCCATGGCAAAGTACATTTATTGGTTCATCAGGTATCCTCGTAACTCACATTTGTGTTGAAGTTCTTCTTGAATGACCAATCCTTTGTATATCTGCCTTGTAGTAAAAGATGGTTATCTCCTAACCCATCTAGTAGCGATAGAAAGAAGCTGCCATGAGTTAGAGAGTTCAGGCAAAAGTGAAGAAAATTCCCCCAACCTCTCAAGGGTCAAATTAGTGACCAATCGGGATTACAGATATGGCCATGTGACATGAACTACATTTCCCAGGATACCTTTAATTACATTTACCATGATGCATTCCCTTAAGGGGACAGCTCATAATTCCGAAGTAACTATCCAATCCCTATAGACTGGCTGGGACAGCACACTGTGTTATTCTTTTTTTGTCACCAAAAAAAGACACCAGGTCTTATTTTGGAGGGACATCCTCCACTGACTAACCTCACTTGTGTGCATCACCCCCAGCCTCCTTTTCACTATCAGAGACTTTCAGGAACTTCTTCTGCAGCCAGCAAGGCTTTCCTCAAGGCCTCTGCAGGTGATAATGGAGCTTTGGATCGATCCAGAGCTTTGTCCTCAGCTCCAGAGGCCTTCAGGAAAGCCTTCCCAGCCTTGCCAGCTGCAGAAGAAATGGGCTGGCAAGGCAGCCATCAAGGTGTGTGATGCCTGGCTACAACTGTCAAAAGGTAAGCAGTAGGGCAGCTCCACCCCCTTATCCCCACCCTAGCTTAATGTCCACTCTGGAGTGGGTGGGGTCTCAATTAGGGCTTATTTTGGGGATAGGGCTTATATTGGGTACACATGTAAAAATCAAGCTAGGACTTATTTTCAGGGTAGGTCATATTTTTGGGGAAACAGGGTAAAGAGAAAATGTATAAATAAATTGTTTAAAAAAGTAAGAAAGACAAAAAATGATCTGGATAGTGGACAATGGCAGAACCTGAAGACAGCAGAAGAGAAAAGAAAGAACCAGAGAACATTACAAAATGCAAAGACCCGCAAGCAGAAATAGATCACCAATTGTGAGAAGTGCCTTGGTTGCAATCCCAAAACACCTGGAAAATCCCTTGAACCCTGTTCGACATTGACAAATTTGCCATTAGTCAATTGCAAATGGCAGCTTTACTTGGAATAGAATAGAATAGAATTCTTTTACTGGCCAAGTGTGAATGGACACACAAAGGATGCAAATGCTCTCAGCTGACATCCCACCTCTGCCTATCCCATGTCCTGGGAAGGACTCGATAGGTGGACAACGATGCCAAATCCAGTCTGAACATCTGACTGACCGTGTGTCCAACAAAAACAACAATAATAATAACAATAACAATAACAACCACCACCACCTAGAACGCCATAACCGAGTTGCTAAAATCATTCACTGGAAACTCTGCCAAAAGTTTGGATTTGAGTAGAGTAGCAACTACTGGGAACATCAGGTTGAGAAGGTTCTGGAGAATGAAAAAGTCAAGATCTTGTGGGACTTCAGAATTCAGACTAACAGGCACTTGGCCCACTGCACACCTGACATAACAATAGTTGAAGAGAAAAAGGGTTGGTTCATTGATATTGCAATACCTGGTGAGGCACAAATTGAAGACACGCAGCAAGAAAAAAATCGCAAAGTATCGAGACTTACAGATTGAAGTTGAGCGACTTTGGAAAGAGAAATTGTCTGCTATCCCAGTTCAGATTGGAGCCCTTGGAGCCATACCTGAAGGGCTGCCTCACTATTTGGAAATCCTGAATTTATCAGACTTGAATACCCTGATTCTACAAAAAAACCACCCTACTTGGAACAGCTTATATCCTCCGATGCTCCCTGAACAGTTCCCAGGTCCTTGGTTAGGACTCGAGCTGTTGAGCGACCAACCAGCTCCAAAGGCTGTGAATCTCACTAAAGATTAAATAACAACAACAACAACAATATTATTATTATTATTAATAATAATAATAATAATAATAATAATAATAATAACAACAACAACAACAACAGTAACAATAACAATGGTTTCTGACTGCCCCCTCTTAACAGTTAAAAAACAAAAACTTTCCCTGTTGCTGACTCTTATTCAAGGTTTAATTCCAACTTGGCCACCTGCCCTCGATGAAATCCTGGGGTCTCTCTCTCTGCAACAATGATGATGGGACTGAATGTGCCTGATTTTGAACAGAACAGAAAAAAAAGGGATTTGGAAGGGACTTTTGAGGTCATCTAGTCTAATCTCCTGCTCAAGCCCTATACCATTCCAGACAAGTGGCTATCCAGTCTCTTCTTAAAAACCTCTGGTTCCAGGTACAGGAATCCTCAACTTATGACCATTTCTTTAGTTCAACGTTACAATGGCACTGGAAAAAAAGTGATCTATGGCTTATCCTCACACTTACAACCATCTCAACATTCCCCATTATCAGGTGATCAAAATGTAGGCTTTGGGATAAGCCACCATGTATTTACCACAGTTGTAACATCCTGGGCTCACCTGACCCCCATTTGGGACCTTTCCAGACATTGAAGCCGGTGGGGAAGCCAGATTTGGCCCTGATTCACTTAACAAGTCCCTGATTCACTTAACAACCACCTGGTTCACTTAATAACCCCCTGATTTACTTAATGACTCCCTGGTTCACTTAACAACCCCCTGGTTCACTTAACAACCTCCTGATTCACTTAACAACCTTGGCAAAAACAGATATCAAATTGGCAGGACTTCATTGAACAAATCACTTTGCTTTAAGCATCAGAAATTTTGGTCTGAATTGCAGTCCTAAAGCCAGGATAACCTGCGCCTGCCATCATGAGGACTAGAAACTTGGGAAGGGACACACGGACTCCTTTCCGTCAGCATCTCTGCTCCGGGCCTTGAAACCAGCAATTCCAGTGGTGGTATGCTACTGGTTTGGAATGGTTCGGGCAAATCGGTAGTTCCCAAGGATCATCTATGAGCAAACCGGTTCACTCAGGTGATTGGCTGCTGGGTCCTCCTACCTGCTCCGGCTGTATACTGACCTTTATTTCCTGCTTTTCAAACTCAGCTGCTTTGCGCGCATCAGCTGTTTTACACACAGGGCTTGTTGGAAATGCTGCGCGCACGCAAAACCACACAGTCACACCAAACCAATAGGACAAAGTTTTGAAAATGCAAACAGGACCAAGGTATCTTCTATCATATGTGGTGGTCATGCCTGGAAGCCCCAAAATACTGGACTAAAATATGGAGTTGGATACAAGAAATAGTGGAAGATCAAATAGAGTTTAAACCAGAATTGTTGGGAATAATTAAAGGGAAATGTAGGCAAAAGATTAACCATATTTTTTAATATATATTGACAGCAACAAGGATAGCATTTGCACAATGCTGGAAACAAAATAATAAGCCTTCAGAGGAATTAGTAATTGAAAAAAATTTAGATTGGGCTGAAATGGATAAACTGATATTAAAATTAAAAGATTAAAAAGAGACAGAGTATTACAAAATTTGGGACAATTGGTATAAATAGTTGAACAATAGAAATAAGGATAATGCGATGACCCAAAGGGTTGTGGCACAAAGGCAACATAGTCAAATAAGCAAGAAGAGTCCTTTTATTATCTCCAACTTTGCCCCCAATGTCCAAGTTGCCTTCAGCTGGAGAAAAACTCTCCCAGGAGCAGCCTTTAAGTGGAGAAAATTCAGTCCAAAACAAGATACATACAGATTGTAACTAAAATTCCAAAACAAACCACGTTGCAGTCATTAACTCGACAGGGCAGGAGAAGGAATTGCAGGCTTGAAAGCACAGCAAAGTTCACACAATGGGGAAGACGCCAGGAACCCAAATAAGCTTTGAATATACCAGATAATTCACAATTTGCTCCCAACAGCTTGCTGCGCACAGCTTCCCTTTTTATACACTGTGTTCTCACTGCAGCTAATGAAGGGAATCAGGGCCCTTTCCTCCCCCGTAAGCCACACATCTCACGTTGCTCCCTTCTCCATTCCTCCCTGCTTGCCCTAGGATGAAGAGGGGGTGGGCCTGGGTCTTCCCCCGAATTCCCTCTCCCTTGTTCTACCTCTCTCCTACTCTGCCCAGCCAGCCTTTGCCCTTCCCCAGATTCTTCCACAGCCAATGGAGTCACACTCCCACTCCCTGTCAGCTGCTCAGCCTCCCCCTCCGAATCAGACGGGAATAACAGATAACAGAAATAAGAAAATTATAGATAAACGTATATGAATGAATATAAATGTAGATATTTATATGAGATTGGTTTATATAATAATGATGGCACCGTACTGTTAACATTAAGGTTAAGATGTATAAAAGGTGGAAAAGAACAATAAAAATTATTGGGAGGAAAAAGTACAGAGTTTTGAAACCCACCACTGAGTGATTCCCTGACAACCTTACCCAAGATCAGGGAGGGGTCTTCTTTGCCAAAATCTGGAGTGAGGTAGGGGCTGCACCCCGGTTCCTCAGAGCCGGTGGTATCTTTGCTTCCTGGGGACGGAAAGGCTCCCGCAGCATCAGAAATAGGAGAGAGGGGCTCCTTGGGCAAAGTCCTCTCACTCTCTTGGGGGGCAGGGCTGGGGGCTTCGGCTGCCGGCCCTGGGACCTGCTCAGGTGCCCCTTCCTCCTTCTCCTTCTTCTTCTCCTCTTCTTTGGGGATCTCTCCGGGCACGGGCTCTTGGGCAGGTGGGAAAGCAGCTGCGAAGTCTTGGGGACTCTGGGGGCTGGGGGCTTCTGAGGCCTCTTCTGGAATATCTCCTAAGCTGAAACAGGGAGACCTGAGTCAGATCCTCAAGCAAGGTTTTTAAAAAGACCACCCCCTTCCCCAAATTCAGCAGAAAAGCCACAAAAGGATTTGCAGAATTAATAGAGTGGGAAGGGACCTTGGAGGTCATCTAGTCCAACCCTCCCCCGCCCAAGCAGGAGACCCTACACCATTACTGACAGATGGCAGTCTACTCTCTTCTTGAAAGCCTCAAGTGATGAAGCTCCCACAACCTCCATCAACAATGAGATCCATAACAGATTAACAGAGTTGGAAGGTACCCTGTAGGTCATCTAGTCCAACCACTTGCCCATGCAGGAGACCCTACATAATTTCTGACAGATAGCAGTCCAATCTCTCCTTGAAAGCCTCCAAGGGATGAAACTCCCACAACTTCTGAAGGCAACTTCTGTTCCATGGGTTGATTGTTCTCACTGTCAGAAAATTCCTCCTTATTTCCAGGTTGAATCTCTCTCCATGTTCAGTTTCCATCCTTTATTCCTTATGGTGCTTTGGAAAATAGGGTCACCTCCTCCTCTCTGGGACAGCACCTCAAATATTGGAACACTGCTCTCATGTCTCCCCTGGTCCTTCTCCTTCTCTTCTTCTCTCTCCTCCTCTTCCATCTCCTGCCTCTTCTCCTCCTCCTCTTCTTTTTCCTCCTCCTCCAGTCTCCTTTTCCTTCTCCTCTTCCTCCATCTCCTTCTCCATCTCCCTTGATTAACTCCACCACATCCTCCTCCTCCTCCACACCTTGTAAGAGGTCCTTATCCTCTCAAAGTCCCAGTGTGCCTTTATCCAAGCCCACGTCGTCAAAAGCCACAATGAACAGTCTCCGTGTAGGATCCATCCAAACTGCCAAACTACTGTAGTTCCAGGGCAGTCACTAGTCTTCCTCCCCCCCCCACCACCAAAAAAAAGGAGATAAATCACCCCATCACCCAATCGGTTGACTGAACTGTCACTCAACTTCACACATGCGCCCTGGTGCATTTTCAAAGTTGCCCCCATTGCTTGGCTCATTGCACAGGTGGGCCTCTTGGCAGAAGGACCTCAAACCAATGGATGTAGTGGAGAAGAACGTTACCTGCTGACTTGTGCTGGGCAGCTGAAGCTGTGTTGGACGTGCAGTGGTTTCTGTTGATCATCCTTGGGTTTCCCTTGGTGGTCCTTCACTTCTAGGGACTCACCTGAGGATCCTTCTTTCTCAGCTTTGCTCTGGTCTCTTGGCTTCTCTTTCTCCAGGGCTGGACCTTCCAGAAGTACATTTTCTCCCCCTCCCCCAGTATCCTGCACACTGCTGGTTTCTCCGTCCCTCTCCATCTTCTGGATGAGTCTCCTACACCGATGGGGGCCTCCCGTAGAGATCTTCCAAACTGACCCTTTTCCTTTCCGGGGATTTCAGATCAGTTCCTGCAGGAGACAAGCAACAGGTGAAGGTTGATCAGTACGTATCTCCATGCTACAAAAAGCCAAAATAATTTAGATAAGGTGTCTCCAAACATGGTAAAAGAAATTGATGGAGATAATGTTTGGGGTTTTTTTGCAAAGAAAGTCATTTTTTAAAAGAGTTGTGGGTATAAAAGTTCAAGAGGACATTGAGACATTAAAGGACATTCGACAGAGGAATGATGGAGTCTGTCACCTGCACCTCCATAACTGCCTGGTTTGGCTCTGCAACCCAACAGGACAGACACAGATTTCAGAGAGTAGTTAGGACTGCAGAAAAAAACAATGGCTACCCACCTGCCTTCCATGGAGGACCTGCATCCTACAGGAGTCAAAAAGGGGGCTCTGAAAATATCTACAGATCCCTCAAATCCTGGACACAAACTCTTTCAACTCCTACCCTGAAAATGACACTACAGGGCACTGCACACCAGAACAACTAGACACAAGGACAGGTTTTCCCCTGAAGGCCATCACTCTGCTAAACTAATAATTCCCTCAACACTGTCCAACTATTTACTAAGGCTGTATTACTATCATTATTCTCATCGGTCCTATTACCTCTCCCTTTCTTCTTATGATGATAACCTTGTTGCTTGTATCTTTATGATTATATTGTTTTTCCTAGTATGTTTTGATTGCTTTTGTAACCTATGACTATGATTACATGTTGTATCTGATGATTCTTGATGAATGTATTTTCTTTTCTTTTCATGTGCATTGAGAGCAAACTGGGTTTTTTGGGAAGAGGGCTGTAATATTCTCACCCCACTGGAGGAGAGGATACGTCACCCCTCCCTTGCCCGATGTCTCTTCCGCAAGGCTTCCTGTCCCATTTCAATTGGAGACCCCCCTCTTTTATAAAATGCCCCCATCTAGTTGTACGTTCATTCCCTTTGTGTCTGGAGAAGGAGTTTTGCCCCATTTTATGACCTTCCTTGACACTGTTGTTAAGCAAATCACGAGACTTGCCAAGTTAGTCACCCGGTTGTTAAGTGAATCTGGCTTCCCCATTGGACTCGACTGCATCTATTTCTTTATTTATTTGATTTGATTTGTCAATTGCTTACAAAATCATAGGTATAAGTATAAACATGAGTAAGAATACAGGAAATAGGTACGAATAAATGGAGACAATAAGACAGGGATGGTAGGCATGATGCTGCACTTGTGCACACCCCTTACAGACCTCTTAGGAATGGATATTCTCTCCCTTTCCTCCTCCATTCTTTTCTCTCCTTCCTTCCTTCCTTCTTTCCCTCCTTTTATTTATTTATTTATTTGATTTGTCAATTGCTTACAAGATAATAGATATAAGTATAAACATGAGTAAGAATACAGGAAATAGGTACGAATAAGTGCAGTCAATAGGACAGAGATGGTAGGCACGATGATGCACTTATGCATGCCCCTTACAGACCTCTTGGGAATGGGTATTCTCTCCCTTTCCTCCTCCCTTCTTCTCTCTCCTTCCTTCCCTTTCCCTGTTCTCCTTCCTTCTTCCTTCCTTCCTTCCTTCTTTTATTTTTATTTATTTATTTATTTGATTTGTCAATTGCTTACAAGATAATAGGTATAAGTATAAACATGAGTAAGAATACAGGAAATAGGTACGAATAAGTGCAGTCAATAGGACAGAGATGGTAGGCACGATGGTGCACTTATGCACGCCCCTTACAGACCTCTTAGAAATGGGGTGAGGTCAATAGTGGATAGTTTGAGGTTAGAGGGTTAGAGGATGTAACAACAAAGTCAAGGAGGGCATTCCAGGCATTGACCACTCTGTGGCTGAAGTCGTACTTTCTGCAATCACACGACCATGGGACACTGCGACTGTCATAAACACAAGCCAGTTTGCCAAGGGTCTGAATTTGGATCATGTGAGCATGGGGATGCTGGTCTTAAGTGTGAAAAATGGTCATAAGTCGCTTTTTTTCAGTGCCCGTTGTAACTTCCAAAATAGTGCAAGGGCCTCTGCTTCGATTCCACCGCCACTTACATGCTTCTCTGCAGCCTCTCTGTTCCTAAACCAGGGTTAATCCTGGATGAGTATGAGATGACATCATGTAATGAAACAACTAGCATTGTTCGGCGAGGTTGTCTTAATATAGTTTGGCCATTCCTTCTCGTAGGGAACCAGAAGTGAAGGCATTTTTAAATGGAACAAGTCAGCGCCCTCATTCACCACTCCGCTGCTGATTAAGGAATCACTTCCCCTTTCAGCTTCGTTAATCAATAAATTGTGCCAAGGAAGGCACCTTGCCAGCCTGATGCCCTTTTAAGGAAGAGCAACTAAGATGATTAAAGGCCCGGAGACTAAAACATACGAAGAACGGCTGCAGGATTTGGGTTTGGCTCGTCTAGAGAAAAGAAGAATTAGGGGTGACATGATAGCAGGATTACAGGATTTGAGGGGCTTCCCCAAAGAAGAAGAGGGGGACAAATTATTCTCCAAAGCACCGGAGGGCAGGACGAGAAGCAATGGATGGAAATTAATCAAGGAGAGATTCAACCTGGAATTAAGGAGAAACTTCCTAATCGGGGGGGACGGGACAATTAAGCAGTTGGAACTGCTTGCCACCAGGAATTGTGGATGCTTCATCTCTGGAGGTTTTTAAGAAGAAACTGGACAGTCATTTGTCTGAGATGGTGTAGGGCAGGGGTCACCAACCTTTCACACCTCAGGGACCACTAAATTCATAAGTTTAAACCCCATGGACCACTAATATGAAATTTTAAAAAAAGATAAATAGTATTTACTGCAATATAAAAATGCAAATAATTTTTCTGCGGACCACCAAAATGTTCTCATGGACCACCAGTGGTGACCACTGGTATAGGGTCTCCTGCTTGAGGTGGGGGGTTGGATTAGAAGACCTCCAAGGTCCCTTCCAGATTCTATTCTATTCTATTCTATTCTATTCTATTCTATTCTATTCTATTCTGTTCTTGTTCTTATTCCATTCCATTCCATTCCATTCTTATTGTACCTTATGACTATCATTAAGTGTTGTACCTGATGATTCTCGACTCTTGACGAATGTATCTTTTCTTTTTATGTACACTTGCACCAAGACAAATTGCTTGTGTATCCAATCACGCTTGGCCAATAAAGAATTCTATTCTATTCTATTCTATTCTATTCTATTCTATTCTATTCTAT
>BLBF01000069.1:2322483-2335572 GCA_015471245.1 Laticauda colubrina
ACCCTCACCCTAACCCTCACCTTCACCCTAACCCTCACCTTCACCCTAACCCTCATCTTCACCCTAATCCCAACCCCAATCCTCACCCTCACCCTCACCCTAACTCTTAATCCATGGGCCTCCACATCTAGATGGTAACTGATAAAGATTCTTGAAGGTTGGGATGGATGAGCCATTTTAAGGGGGCTCCCATTTCTGTGTGTGTGTGTGTGTGTGTGTGTGTGTTTGTGTATGTTCATTTTTGTGCTGGCTGAAACGGCAAGGAAGCCGGGGAAGAAACGGCAGATGTCATAAACATACCCAAAGAGTTTTTTGGTGGCTTTGCAAGATGTTTATTTATTTATCACATTTAAGAGACTGCAACTGTTTGTTTTATTTTGATTCTTTCTCTGTTTTGCTCGCAGGGGAGGGGGGATAAATTGCAGCCAATTGTTTGCTGCTGCTGCTGCTGTTCTTGTTTTGCTATTTTTGATGCATTCACTCTAACCAGAAGTTCGATGGGAGAACTTCTTTGGAGAAGAACAGGGTGAGCAATGGCTTGCAAGAATTTGCCTCAGAATGACTGGGGAGGGATGGAGCCAGGGCATTTCCCACCCCCACCCCCCAAAAAAAAACCCAGAATTGAGAGCTGCATTTAGTTCAAGAATTGCCACTTTTCCTCTGGAGATAATTCTCCAAAGCAAACCGAGATTTGAAAGGCAGCCAGGGTGCAAATGATATTCCCTGCCAGCAATTGCTCATTTTAGGGGATCAATCCCCAGCAGGGTTTCTCTGTCCGATCAGTCCCAGATTCCAAATTGAATGGGCAAAAATGCTCCAAACCTGATATTGTTGTCCATTAAATATATATCCTGCCAGGAGCTCACCAGGCAAGATACCTAGTGTTTGTATCTCCTATTTTATTCTCACGACAACATCCCTGCAAAGTTGGGTCCATGAGTCCTAAAAATCCAGTTTGCTCAATTTCGGTGTATTAAGTAAGCCATAATTCGTAATATATCAATGCTATTTATTTGATTTTTTTAAATCTGATTTTTATCCTGAATTTATTATCATGTATAAATAACTCAAGGTGGCAAAAATACCTAATATTCTTTCCTACTTCTATTTTCCCCCACAACAACAACCCTGTGAGGTGAGTTGGGCTGAGACAGAGTGATTGGCTCAAAGTCACCCAGCCTGCCTTCATGCCCAAACTGGGACTAGAACTCACCATCTTCTGGTGATTGGTCCAAAGTCATCCAGCCGACTTTCATGCCCAAGGTGGGACTAGAACTCTTTGCCTCCTGGTGATTGATTGGCCCAAAGTCACCCATCCAGCTTTCATGCTTAAGGCAGGACTAGATCTCACAGTCTCCTGGTGATTGGCCCAAGCCACTCAATTGGCTTTCATGCCTAAAGTGGAACTAGAACTCACAGTCTTCTGGTGATTGATTGGCCCAAAGTCACCCAGCCAGCTTTCATGCCCAAGGCGGGTCTAGAACTCACCATCACCTGATTCTTCGGCCAGCAAGCACCTTCACCACTATACCAAACTGTCTATGCACCCCCTACAACTGCAACATTCACTCAATATTCCTGAAAGCTTAGCAACTTTCCTTGTTTCTTTTATTGAAGTGTACAAAATTGCCCATGGTATGATGGCTTGGTTTATTCAAATGCAGCCTTTTAAAAAAACAAAATAAATATAATATTTTGGATTAGATTTTATTTTGAATGGATAAAATCTAATAGTTACTTGTGGTAAGATGGATGGCCAATATATTTAAAAAATCAAATAAAAATAAGCTGTATCTGCCTTCGAAAGTTGTGGGCGCTTCAGCACTGGAAGCTTTCAAGAAGCTTTGCCACCTGCATTGCCACCTGCCAGAAATGGTGTAGGGTCTCTCGCTTGGGCGGGAGGGTTGGACTAGATGACCTCCAAGTTCCCTTCCCAGTCTGTTATTCTAATCAGCGTAAAGACCTGCCTCCAGAAGTTGTGGGTGTTTCATCCCTGGAGGTTTTTAAGAAGAGCCTGGACAGGAGGGCAGAGCTGGCGTCGCAACGGTACGGCGTGCAATCTTGAAGATCCAAAATCGCCTCCGATATCTTTGTTTCTGGACAGTCCAAATGGACCTAAACTGTCCCAAAGAGATGGTGAATGTAAAGAGCGCATCCTGTTGATTCCAGGGACACCGCAAAGTCCCTGGAAAATCCAGGAGAAGCTCTTTTTGCCAGCAGCAAACAGGCAGCCATTAAAGCTGCTGAAGTTGGGACAGCTCTGAAACGGAAGAGAATGGAAAGAGAAAGTGTGCCGGTTTGGTGAGAGCTTTTATTTTATTTTAAGATCTGAGAGAACACCCTAAGGAAAAGAAAGAATTTTTAAAATCTAAGACAGAAGTGACTAAGCGGAGATTTTAAACAGGAAGTCAAAATTAGTATTTCTTCTTTTATTGCTGGACTCTTACTGTATGATTTTTTACTTTGAAACTGGACTGGTTTTTTTCTTAATCTTACTTTTTCTTTTTTCTTTTTTGCCTTTATAATATTCTAGGCTAGAGATTCCCTTTTAGCTTTCTTTCTTTTTTAAATCTTTCTTTCATTTTTAATTAATTTTTTATTACTTAAAACACATGTTGTTTGAAAAAGGATGGGGAAAAGTGAAAGTAGAGGAAAATTTGTAACACTGCTATCTAGAGGCTTGGAAACATTGTTTTCTCTTTTTTTTCCACCAGACAAAGCTGAGAAAGAACTGAGGCTTCTTTTCAAGGACTTTGAGCTGTTTGATAAGATAGAGGGAAGAGCACGGGAGAGTGTTATTGCAGGTGCTTCTCTGGGTTTCTGTCAGTGGCTGGAGTCTGGTGTTGAAATTTACAGAAAGAAGACTATAAGACTCGAGAGAAGAGTTATAAAATTATTTGGAACTTAACAAAAAGCCTTGGATATTTAAATAGGTGCAGTGTGTTCCTTCTTCTTCTTTTTTTTACGCTGGGCTATTCCCTACTTCAACAAACCACCTCCTTATTAGTTTACTATTTTTAATAGTCACTTGGATGTTTGGCCTTTTGGAGTTTGTTCTTGTTTTTTTCTTGTTTTTTGGAGTCTATTTTTTATTTTTATATCTTATTTTAAAGGGAAAATCTTTTTTCATTTACCTGCCTTTTGGTATTATTATTAGTATTAATTTTTCTTTTTCTTTTTAAAGGAGTAGATTTTTTTCCTTTTTTCCTTTTCCTTCCCATCTTTTTATTTACTTTCTATGTTGGTTTTCTCTGTGGCTCTTTTTTTTTTTCCTTTTTATACCTGAGACTTTTAAATTGGATTAAGGTGTTGAAGAACCGGAAAAACTTTTTTTTTTTTTTGCCACCCACAATACTAAACATTTTTTCCTTTTTCTTTTTATAGCTTTTTCTTTTTTGGGGGGTGGGTGGGGGTTTTTTTCACTATTTAACCAATTGATTGGATTAAGGTGTACAAGAACTTGAAGAAACTTTTCTTTTATTCTGCTTTTCTTTTTTCTCCACTATTTTTACTTGGAATTACAACTGGTCATTACATGAGTGGATTTAGGTCTAGAAAAACCTGAAAATTTTGAATTGTTTGAAATGAGTAGGAAATTAACAGCAGCTGGTTCCTCAATTCCTACTTCTTCTTCACCATCTGGAGGACAACACTCAATACAGACGATGTTACAACAAGAAAAAGAAGAGGTAAAGGTGAACAAGATAAAAGTGGGATGCTGGGATGGGAGATGGACAGATCAGAATTTTATTTTAGATTACAAAACATAGAGGAAGAAAAGGGACTGGCTTTTTTCTTCAAAGAAAATAAAAAAGAAGACACATCAATTCAGAATGTATGGGATACAATGAAGGCATATGCCAGAGGCTTGATAATAGACTACATAAGGAAAAGAAATATTATGGAAAGACTAGCCTCTTAGATATTAGATACCTAAATAGTTTGAAATAACATTAGAAAGTAATATAACGATGATGGAGTTAACTGAAGCACTTAAGAAGCAAAATAATGGAAAGGCACCAGGTCCAGATGGACTTCCAGTGGAATTTTATGAGACTTTACAAGAACTGTTGAATCTCCCATTGTTAGAAGTTATGAATGAAGTTATGTCAAAGAAGAGGATACCCAAACCATGGTCAGAAGCTTATATTACACTTGTCCCAAAGGAGGACGTCGACCCACTACAAATCAAGAACTATAGACCTATTTCCCTATTAAACTCAGATTTTAAAATTTTTGCTTCAATATTGGCAGAAAGACTAAAAAAATATTTAAATAACTTTATTCATCCTAATCAAAATGGATTTCTGCCAAAGAGACAAATTAAAGATAATATGAGAATAATTTTGGATACTTTGGAATATTATGAGGCACATCCTGAAAAACAAATGGCTTTGATATTTTTAGATGCACAGAAGGCCTTTGACAATGTGAATTGGTGATTTATGTTATTACAGTTGGAGCAGATGGGCTTTGGTAAAAATATTATCCATGCAATAGAAGCTATATATCTTAAGCAAACAGCAAAGATAATGATAGAGGGAGAATTGACAGATTCTATTGACAAAAGAAAAGGAACAAGACAAGGTTTCCCACTGTCACCTCTGTTGTTTGTGTTAACTTTGGAAGTGCTAAATAGAAACATTAGAGAAGAAAAGAATAGAAAAGGGATGAAAATTTAAAAGGAAGAATTTAAACTGCAAGCATTTGCAGATCATCTGGTTTTCATTTTAGAAGATCCATTAGAAACTGCATCAAAACTGATAGAAAAGATAGAGATGTATGGAAAGGTAGCTGGTCTGAAAATAAATAAAGATAAAACAAAGATTTTGACAAAGAATATGTTATTAAGACAAAAGGAAGAATTGGCGGATGTTTTGAAAATTCAGGTCACAAATAAGATCAAGTATTTGGGGATACATTTGACAGCAAGATGTAGCACACTTAAAGAGAATAATTATATTAAACTCAAGCAACAGATAGCAACAGATCTGGCGAAATGGGAAAAATTAATTATCATTAATAGGGAGAATATCAACAATCAACAATCAAGATGAATATATTACGCAGAATTTTATATTTGTTTCAAACAATTCCAATTCGGCTAGGGAAAGATTACTTTGATGATTTAAACAAAATTGTGTTGAAATATATATGGCAGGGTAAGAAAGTGAGAATAAAACTAAAACTTTTGCAAGAAGCTAGAATAAGAGGAGGATTTGGTTTGCCTAATTGGGAGTTATACTATCAAGCAACAAATCTGATGTGGGTTAAGGAATGGATAACATTAAGAAATGCTAGATTGTTGGCACTAGAAGGACATGATCTGTTGTTGGGGTGGCATGCCTTCTTATGGTACAAGGGAACTAAAATACAGGGGTACTTTAGAAGACATTGGTTAAATTGGGAGAAGACTAAAAGGGAGAAGACTATTTGAAAATTCCAGCATTTGAAAATACTTCAACTATTGAAGCATTTTCTTATCCTATAGTATATAAAAAGGAACAAACAGTTAAATATGATGAAATATTGAGTAAAAATGGTGAACTTAAATCTATGGAAAAACTAGAGGAACAAGGATGAATTGGTTTTCAAATGCACAATAAAGATGAATTGGTTTTCAAATGCGCAAATACACAAGAGATAGGATAAAGATTCCAAAACAGAATTTTTTTATGGTAAATTGACTGATTTAAGCCCATGTCACATTGAACCAACGGATGCAAAGAGGATGTAAAATGGACAAAAAAGCTTGCCATCCGTTGGTTAACGCGATGTACTCACTGCCTCCGTTTTGCTTCCTCTCTATCCGTCCAGCATACGTTTATGGACGTTTCATCCGCTCCAAAAGTTTTGGGCTGCCTAAAACTTTTGCACGGAAAATGTATCCAGTTCGTCCGTTCCGCATCCGCTACGCATCCGCTACATATCCGTTATGCATCCGCTATATCCGCTAGGCATCCGCGACGCATCCGCGCAACGCACATCCGCCTGGACGCAGGGAGGAAGCGGAACGGACGCAGAACGGACGCAGAACGGATGCCTAGCGGATGCAGAACGGAAACAAAGCATTTAAAACGAAGAAACGTTCGCAGAGGGGACCTATCTCGGATACTAAGGATGTCTAGAGGATGCCTAGAGGATGCCTAGAGGATGCCTAGCGGAAAACCTATATTGCCTATAAAAAGGGGGAGCAACTCACCTGCATCTCACTTTCAGAACAGCAGCCCAGCGGTGCAGACCTCTGCAGCCTTCATCTGCCTCTTCCTCTTCCACAGCATCCAGTCATGTCCACCATGGATCGTAACAAAGTCCTTTCAGCAGCCACCATTGTTCTGCAACAGTGCGAAACCATCTACAGGCTCTGTGAACTCTGCTACGGGAAGAAAAGGAGCCACCCAAAAAGAGTCTGGGTCCAAAGATGGATCGCCAGAAGAGCAGAGGACGGACTGTACAACAAGCTGATGGTGGAGCTCAGGAGCGAAGACACTCGGGCGTTCCAGAACTTCATGAGGATGCCTCCAGCCATGTTTGACGAAGTTGTGCAGCGCCTGGCACCCAGGTTGACCAAGGCAAACACCAACTTCCCGCCCAGCCTGGAACCTGGGCTCAAGGTGGCACTCACTCTGCGCCATCTGGCCTCAGGGACCAAATACAGGAGCATGCAGTACGGCTGGAGAGTGCCACCCAGCACCATCAGCATTGTGGTCAGAGAAGTGGTGCAGGCCATCATCGAAGAATACAAGGAGGAGCTCCTCCAGTGCCCCTCCACTGAAGAAGGATGGAAGAAAGTTGCAGAGCAGTGGTATCAGAAGTGGAACTTCCCCCACACCGTTGGAGCCATAGATGGGAAGCACGTGGCCTGCAAAGCTCCAGCCAAGTCGGGGTCCACTTATTTCAACTCCAAGGGCTTCTTCAGCATCATCCTCTTCGCCATGGTCGATGCTGACTACAAGTTCATGTACATCGATGCTTCAGGCAACGGCTCATCTTCGGATGCAACGCCAGTCACCAGGTATACAACGCCAGTCACCTCAAGGAGGGGCTGGAACACAACCTCATCATGGGCTTACCAGATCCAGAACCCCTGCCCAACGACACACAAGATGTGCCCAACTTCATCGTGGGGGATGACGACTTCTCCCTCACAACCTACCTCATGAAGCCCTACACCTCCAGACTCCTCACCTGTGAAGAGAGGATCTTCAACTACAGGCTGTCGAGGGCAAGGTGGGTGGTAGAGAACGCCTTTGGCATCCTGGCCAACAGGTTCCAGGTACTTCTCACCACCATGCAGCATCGCCCAGAGACCGTGAGGAGGATCGTGGAAGCTTGCTGCATCCTGCACAATCTCATGCGCACCCGCTACCCAGTCTTGCAGAACAGGCTTGTGGACCGTCAACAAGGCAATGGGGACATGGAGCCTGGTGAATGGAGGCAAGGGCGAAACCTGATCGACACTGTGGATGTGCCAGGCCCCAGCAGAGCTTCACGTGAAGGGAAGAAGCAGCGCAACCTCCTGAAACACTGGTGCAACTCCCCAGCTGGAGAAGTGGAGTGGCAAGACAGGATGGTAGATGCTTAATGGATGCTTCCTTCAGCCTGTCTCATCACACGGATGAGATTGGGCCATGTATGTTGGGTGGGCCTACAATGAACAGGGCGTTTAATAAAGAGTTGTGTTTATGTTGACATGTGTGGATAATTATTACATTATTATTGATAATAAAGGGCCGTAGGTGTGGCACCTGGGAGGGTGGACCATACAGTCCCACTATGCTTGCACTGGAGGTTTATCTATCCCACAGCTATTACCCATCCCAAAGGTATCCCTGCCCATCCCACTGCTATTTTAACCCATCCCACAAGCATGCAAAGGCTTAAACCATTTACACCAAGACTTTATTAAAAAAAAGAAATGAAGCAAGTGTATGAATCAAAAATAGACTTTATTAACAAGAAGCTATAAAACAAAAATGAGTCTCTGGCACTCCTCTTGGTTGCTCAGTCTCAGGGGTGAAGGGTGCAGGTGCTGTGGAGGTGGCTGGTGCTGGAGTGCTTGTCATCAGCTCCTCCAGAAGCAGAAGCAGCAGAAGCCCCAGCCCCAGAAGAGCGAGCCCGTGCTGCAGAAGCCCCAGGAGAACCAGAGTGAGGGCCAGGGGGTGCGATGGTAGCCCTGTCCCTCTTGCCAGGGCTGGCAGCAGATGGCTGAGGCTTGCTGTGCTTCCGCATGGTTGTGGGGTTGCTGGCTGGCAGGGAGGCTGGCAGGAACCAAGGCTGGCAGGAAGGCTGGCAGGCAGGCAGGCTGGCAGGCAGGCAGGCACCAAGGCTGGCAGGCAGACATGCAGGCAGGGCAGGCAAGGCAGTCGATGTGTCCGGCAGCAGGTCTTTCCTCTGAATGGCGACCTGCTTCCGAGCTGCTTCCGTTATATCCGCGGGGCTGACGCAATGCATCCTCCCCGCATGCGCAATTAACGCCAGGCATCCATTCGGCTTCCACTGTGTATCCGCTAGGCTTCTGCTCTGCATCTGCTTCATCCGCTGTGCATCCGCTCTGCATCCGCTGTATCCGTTCCGCGTCCACTTTGCTGAGGCCCCCCGGAAGCCTAGCGGATGTGCCATCCACTCTCATCCGCTTCCATCCGCTTCCATCCGCTAGGCTTCCGTTCCACATCCGCTTTCCATCCGCCCTGCATCCTCCCCGCGTCCGTTCCTTTCCGTGTTATCCGCTCCGGTTATGCAAATTTTTGCCTCTTTTGAGAGCGGATAACAACGGATGGAACATTTTTCTCGTCCATTGTGTCCGTTTTGCATCCGTTGGCCAGTGTGACATGGGCTTTAGATAAGATCTTGACAGGTACTGATGAAAAGGTGATTTTAAAAATTGTATGGATAAACTAGAAGAAGAACAAGTTAAAGAAACAATGATTGCTTGGGGGGAAATTTTTGGATATGGGATTGACTTAGAGAAATGGCAAAAATTGTGGTCTCAAAATTATAAAATGACATTGTCAACAGCATATAAAGAAAATTTGTATAAGATGTTTTACAGGTGGCATTTGCCCCCTGACAAGAATAGCAAGAATGTTCAAGGAACAAATCTGAAAAATGTTGGAAATGTCATCAGATGCCTAGCTCATATTACCCTATGTGGTGGACGTGTGCGGATGCTAAAAGATATTGGACTAAAATCCACACATGGTTGGAAAAAATGACAAAAATACACATAGATTTGAAACCAGAGATATTTTTATTGGGAATTTTACCTGAAATATACAGTAAGGAATTGAAATATTTGATTGTCAATGCATTAACAGCAGCTAGGATTGTATTTGCCAAAAACTGGAAAAATGAGAAAATACCAACGCAGGAGGAAGTTATTAAGAAAATAATGGAATGTACTGAAATGAGTAGATTGACATTTGAAATCAGAGAACAAGAAGATAAACAATTTTATAAGATTTGGGATTTATTTTATCAATGGTTAGACAATAAAATGTGGTAATGAAATATGTAGAATTTTAGAATATAAAGAATATTAAAGATGTATTATCTTTATCATAATCATAATATAATGATGGGATAGATTTGGGATGAAAATATGAATTGTCATAAAATAAATCAATTAAAATATGGATTATATTGAAAAACCTGAACGAATAAAAAGGTCAAAAACCTTGACCTGTACAGCCAGATGATTGTTCAACAATGATATTAATGTATTTAGGAATATTTGATTGACAATATGAGAAATATAATTGTTATTGAAGACCATGAAGTGGAAGCACAAAAAAATTTGTAAACCAACTGACACACTGTATGTATATATATATGGAAGATGGCTTGATGTTTTTATGTTGTGTTTGTCTATGTTTGTCTTAAAAAACAATAAAACTTAAAACAAAAAGAAATGATATAGGGCAGTGATGACTAATCTTTTTGTCGTCGCATCATCTTTTTGTTGTGTGTACCATGTGCCTCTGCGTGTGCAACCCCTGCTGCGTGCATGCCTCTGCACATGCATGCACACACCACCCCTTTGTGCATGTGCACATTTCTCGCCCTGGCACATGCGCAGCAGATCCCCAACAATCAGCTGGCTGGCAGGGGGCATGTGCGCATGCGCAGTGGATCTGTTCCAGGCGAAATGGTTCGCATGCTGGCAGAAATGGCTTTGCGTGCCACTTTTGGCACACGTGCCATAGGTTCGCCAGGGGGTTTCCTGCTTGGGCGGGGGGGTGGGGTTGACTAGATGACCTAAAAGGTCCCTACCAACTCCGTTAATCTGTAAAAAAAAAAAAAAAAAGAATTGTGGTTGTAATTAGAGGATTAATTAATCTCTCCACAAGGGTGAAAGTTTAGGTCTCAGATAACAGGCAGTCAGAGTTGGAAGTGACCTTGGAGGTCATCTAGTCCAACCCCCTGCCCAAGCAAGAGACCCTACACCAGCCTCAGTTTCCCGCAGTTGCAATGGGCAGAAGAGCGAAAGGCTGCAAGGGGGAAATAATGTGACCTTAAAATGAAGCGGAAACCTCCTAGAATTGGGTCTACCTGGCTGGCAGGTTGAATAGTATAATAATAACAGATAATCAGAGTTCGAAGGGATCTTGTAGGTCATCTAGTCCAACCCCCTGCCTAAGCAGACCCTACACCAGCCTCAGTTTCCCAGAGATGCAATGGGCAGAAGAGCGAAAGGTTGCAAGGGGAAAGAACGTGACCTGCAACCTTGGAGGTCATCTAGTCCAACCCACTGCCCAAGCAAGAGACCCTACACCAGCCTCAGTTTCCCAGAGTTGCAATGGGCAGAAGAGGAAAAGGTTGCAAGGGGGAAAGAACGTGACTTTAAAACGAGCCGGTAACCTCCTAGAATTGGGTCTACCTGGCTGGCATGTTAAGTAGCATAATAATAAAAGATAATCAGAGTTGGAAGGGACCTTATAGGTCATCTAGTCCAACCCCCTGCCCAAGCAGGAGATCTCAACCTCTGAAGTGCAGGTAGAGCCTCCAGCCCAAAGCCCCCTCTACCTCCAGCCCAGCTGGCTGAAAGCTTGCATCACCCTCTGCGCCTTTGCAAAGGTGTGTGTTTGTGTTTTTTGTTTTGTTTTGTTTTGCAAAGCAAAGCAATTCAATCCGTCCAAACCCGCAGCCTGATCCCTGGGACAGCTGGCTTGGAATCAAGCATGCCAGTTCCCCTGGCTACGTTGCCGTCACAGCCGGAGCAGGACAACCTATAACCTTTCCTGATCTTTCCATGGGAGCGTGTGTGTGTGTGGGGGGGGGGGAAGATTAAGAAAATCTGTTGGGCAGCCCCCTCCTCATCCCCACCCCTTACCCTTTTCCTGGGGGAAACCTGATCTCCGGGCTAAATCGAGGCCCATCCTGCCATCCTGCTGCCACTGGCGGCTGGCTGGAAATTGCCAAAACAGGGGACTCCTTTACCTGCAATCTCGGCCCCGGGACGCATGTCACACCTTGCCAGGATGGGAGAGGCAGGCGCATCCGTCCATCTGCCATCGGTGAGGCTTCCCCCAGGTTGGGAAGAGCAAATGTGAAGATCCGACGAGGTGTAAGACCAAGTCAGCAACTCCGCTGGGCACCGGCCATGCCAGCCAGCACACTAAAAAAAGCCACAGCCTCCTGGTTGCCAGCACATTGCTTGGCTGGAGTCTCTGGTGGGGTGTTTTTTTTCCTTCCTTTCGGTGCCCTGAGATGAACACAACACCCGGGTTTTTTTTTTTGGCACCCGGCGTCGGTCATGTGGAACCCAGGCGATGCCAAGGGGCAGGGGGAAAAAAAACAGCCCTTATCAATGACGAAGGCGAGTCGAGAAGGCTGGCGTGCAACCCTTCCTGTCAAGTGGTTGGAAGCTGGGTCTAGGATTGGGGGAAATGGGGTTCAAGCCCCCCCATGAGGAGGGTCTCCAAAGAAAATGAGGGTGGGGAGGGGAAATGAGGAGCCCCCTGCCCTGAATGGAAGGGAGAAGCTCAGTGGTACACATATATAAAAAGAAACAGGAGGGTAAAAGGTAATTTATAGACAGGCAGGTGCCTTGCACCTCTAAATTAATCAGTGGACTTCCACTCCCAGAATCCCCCAGCCAGCCAGTTGGTAGACAATTCAGAGATGTCTTCAATTTATAACCAGAATTGAGCCCCAAGTTTCCATCACTAAGTGAGACAGTTAAAGTTTGGCTCTGTTTGCAACCTTTCTTTTTCTTTTTATGTCATGAATAAATATTTGCATTGTTTTGTATCACAAATTCCATTTAGTTTACTTTACTTTATTGTCCTTGCACCTCGTACAACAACGAAATCCAACACCATCTTCAGTGCACATCACGACCATGAAAATAAACACAAACACACATCCTTCACACTCCACACTTTGAACCTGAAATCCCCAACACCACTTCTACAGGATATTGAACAGTGTATTTTCAGTGCTAGGAGGGAGGGGAGTTTAGTTTTGTCTCCTTTATTGTCCTTGCCTCTCGTATAACGAAATTAAAGACCATCTTCAGTGTACTTTATGACTATGGAAATAAACACAAAACGCAGCTCCTCCACATCCAATACTTTGAATTGAAAACCCTTGATATTGCAGTCGAATTGGAAAGAGCTATTAATGCACATCCTTCACCCTGCACACGTTGAACCGTAAAGCCCCCACACCGCACCAACACTGCTCTATATAGTAGAATTTCATACAATTACTGCCCTGGGATAAAAGCTGTTTTTCAGCCTATTTGTCCTTGTTTGTATTATTTTCCTGCACCGTCTGCCAGATGGTAATAGTTCAAAAAATAAAAGGTTGCCCAGGATGAGATGGATTTTTGAGGATGCCGTGAACTCTTTTAAGGCAGTGGGAGCTCGGAAGCTCTTCCAAAGAGGGCAGAGGGCAACCCAGGATCTTCTGGGCAATGAGGTTCACCCTCTAGGAGAGTTTGCACTGATGATGGTACCTAGGGGGTTCCTGAAACATTTGCAAGTTCACAGAGCATCAAAGACCCCATACTCCTCCTCCTCCTCCTCCTCCTCCTCCTCCTCCCCCCCCCCCCCCCCCCCCCCCCCCCCCCCCCCCCCCCCCCCC
>BLBF01000069.1:2335972-2384804 GCA_015471245.1 Laticauda colubrina
CCTCCTCCTCCTCCTC
Organism: Laticauda colubrina; assembly: GCA_015471245.1. Lineage (NCBI taxonomy): Eukaryota > Metazoa > Chordata > Lepidosauria > Squamata > Elapidae > Laticauda > Laticauda colubrina. The sequence goes on from BLBF01000069.1 coordinate 2,335,989, forward strand.
CTCCTCCTTCTTCTTCTTCTTCTTCTTCTTCTTCTTTTCTTTCTTCTCCTTCTCCTCCTCTACAGTGCTCCACCCCTTCCCCTTCCTCCCCCTCCTTCTCCTCCTCCCCCTCTCTGCAACCCTCCTTCCTTCTCGCACTGATGATGTTCCCTAGTTGGCTCCTAAAACATCTGCAGGTTCACCACCAAGCTCAAAGAGGACCAAAGGCCCCACAGTCCCCCCCACCTTCCCCTTCCTTCTCATCTTCCTCCTCCTCCTCCTCCTCCTCACCCCACTCCCTTCTAGCACTGATGTTGTTACCTAGTTGGGTCATGAAATGTCTGCAAGAAAACCACCCAGCTCAGAGCACCAAGGACCCCATAGCACTTTTCTTCCTCTTCCTTCTGTCTCCTCTCCTCCTCCTCCTCCTCTTCTTCCACTTCACAAACCCCTCTCCCTTCTACCACTGATAATGTTCCCTAGTTGGGCCATGAAATGCTTGCAAGAAAGCCAACATCTCAGAGAGCACCACATGATCCTCCTTCTCCTCCTCTTCCTTGCCACAAACTCCACTCCCTTTCTAGTCCTGATGATGCTAACCCGGGATATGCAATATATATATATATATTTTGACAACATCCACCAAGCTCAGAGAGCACCAAGGACCCCACAGTTCAACTTCAAACATTTTCTTCTTTTGGGGAACAAATTTAAAGAGTTTGTCCCAACCTGCAAAGGCTCTGCTATGGATTCCCCCTTCACCCCCCCAAAATGAGGCTTCTAGAATTATTACTCAATTCCAAAGATGAGGCAGAATGCAGGTCGTTGGGAGCCCTTCCAATTTCGCAATGCAGGTAGTCCTTGACGTACATGTCATGCCCCTGTTGGAATCTGATTCCGAGGGGAAGGTCGAGCAGCTGACAGGGAATGGGAGTGTGGCTCTGGGGGGCTGTGGAGGAAACTGGGGAAGGGCACAGTCTGGCTGGGCATTCAGAGGAAGACCCAGGGCCATCCCCTCTTCATCCTAGGGCACGCAAAGAGGAACAGAGAAGGGAGCAACGTGGGTGACATGGGTTACGGGGGAGAAAAGGGCCCTGATTCCCTTCATTAGCTGCAGCTGGGAAAACAGGATTTAAAGGGTGTTTCTGCACAGCACCTTTCGGGAAGCAAAGCATCTTTGCTTGTCACGTCTTATCTGGGTTCTGGCGTCCTCCCAACTGCATGTTTTGTTATCTTTTGAGTTCTGCAATTCCTTATCCTACTCAGTCTCATTAATTGCTGCAGCTGTGGTTTGTGTTGGTTTTTATTTATATGTATTTTGGGTTCCAATGGAATTTCTTCCCTTTAAAAACTGTTCTTGGGAAGAGTTTTTTTCTCCAGCCGATGATAACTGGACATTGGAGGCCAGGTTGGAGGTATTAAAAGGACTTTACCTACTTTTCTGAGTTTGTTGCTTTTGTGCCATGCCCCTTTAGGTCATCACAGTAGGACCGCCATGAGACCCAACGTTTATGTTGCAAAGCGAGAAATTTCTTCAGCCAGCTTTGCCCCGTTTGACCACCTTTCTTGACACCGTGATTACGGGAATCATTTGCAGTCATTAAGTGAGTGAACCCTTAGGCTTCCCTCTTGACTTTGCTTGTCAAAAGGTCAGAAAAGGGGATCGTGTGACCCCCGGAGGCACTGCAACCGTCATAAGTACAGGCCAGTTGCCAAGCCTCTGAAGTTGGATCACGTGAACACGAGGAATGCCGCAACAGTCGTAAGGGTGAAAAATGGTGCTACGTCACTTTTTTTCCAGTGATGTTGTAACTTCAAACTGTCACTAAACAAGCTATTGTTAAGTCGAGGCCCAGCTGCACTGCAGAAGGTTTTAGGGTCAGCTTTGGAAGCCATATTTTACTCAGAAGCTTCCTTGGTGCCTGGCAATTTGGGGGGGGGGGTGTCACAGAAGGGGGAAGTTTAGACATAACATTCTTCTCCTAAAGTCAAGGACAAGTTAACGTGAACCTGGAAAGGAGTGGCTGGAGGAATGCCTCCAGTTGGGGATAATGGGTGCTTGGGGCATGGGATGGACTGGGGTGTGTGCAGGAGGATGGTTTTTCATTTTTCAGTGATGGAGGGAAACCCCAGAACTCTCAGATTTGGGCTTTCCCAGATGTGCCGGTATGACGCCTTTAATTTTAATCTTTGATCTTGTTTCCGAGTGCTGAATGAAAGGGGGTTTCATTGGAAATCCTCATCACAGGGGTGGGATTCCAATTTTTAAACAACCGGTTCTGTGGGCATGGCCAGGTGGGCATGGCCATGTGACTGGGTGGGTATGGCTTTTTTTTTTTTTTGCATACACCCCCGCATCCCTTTTTGCCTCCTGGGCGAAGCAGTAAGACAGGAAGGGGGATCTCGGCACAGCTGATTGTCAGAACAGCTGATTGTCAGGGGGGAAAAAATACCTAATCTTTTCGGGCTCCTGTGCCAAAAATTGGGTGTGCACTGGCACTCAAGCGCTCATGTGCCAGCACCGAGAAGGCAATGCATGCCCCCCACGCATGCACGTGCAATCCCCCCATTCCCCCTTACCTGCACTGCGTCTCACAGCTGATTTGAGGCCTTTTTTGGCCGCCCAGAGGCTTGAAAAAAGCCTCTGCAGGCCGAATAGGCCCATTTCATCACTTCCTGTTAATACCGGAAGTGACGAAACGGGCCTATTAGGCCTGCAGAGGCTTTTCCTAAGCCTCCGGGAGGCCGAAAAAGGCCTCAAACCAGCCGAAAATCAGCTGGGAAGCGCATGCATGTGCAGTAAGTTTGCCTGCGGCTCACATGCCATAGGTTCACCATCACGGCCTTAAGGAGTGACTGGGAGGGGAAGAACATAATCAGTTGTGCATGCGTGATAAGGACTGACTGGGCAGGGAGGGGAGAGCGGAGAAGGGCAGGGCCAGCCAGGGCCACAATTTGCTGGCTCTCCGAACTGTGCAGAATTGTAACAACCGGTTCTATAGAACCGATCTGAACCAGTAGAAAACCACCCCTGCCTCATCAGCAATGCAGACACACACAGATACACTTCCAGGACTCACAAAACACTTTTTGACTTCGCAATCCACAGGTTAGGTGGTGGTGGTGGTGAGCATGGCGTATGCACCCCCCCCCAGGAGGACAGAATATAACAGCTTCTCCCCTCTCCCCTCCACAATGGCCAAAAGAAAATTTTCCAGTGTCCAACTTCCCTCATCTATATTTTTTATTTCATGCAAATACAAAAGACTCATTCAAAGGTATGATAAAATGATCAAACTGGGCTGCTTTTTTTGGAGGGGAGAACTGGGGGGGGGGGGGGGGGGGACAAGAAGTCTCAAAAAAAGACCAGAAAAAGAAGTTTCTGAGTGTGCAATCGGACAGGTGTCAGGGCTCAACGCTGAAACCTATCGGAGAAATTGGGAGATTGCGGCACGGTCAGTGGGTGGTCGCTGGGCTTGATTTCCACGTTGGCGTATTTGCGGATGGGGTTGGCCTTGTGCACCTGGGAAGGAGAAAGAAGGGAAACTGGGGTGAGTGTGATGTCACAATGGCAGCCTTGCCTGCTCCGGATAGAGATGCTTGCTGAAGTCAAAGACAAGACAAGAACAACAAGCAAACAAAGACAAGAATAAGGATAAAGACAAGAACAAAACAAGAACAAAGACAACACAAGAATAAAGACTGTTGTGGCCCACCAGCGCTGGCAGACTCGGACAGGGAGGAGGTTGGGGAGGGACATGGGACAGTCCTGGAGTCTGGGGAAGGCTCTGTGTAGGAGGCAGAAATGGGGCCAGGGCCCTCCAACAGTTATCAGCTGCCTTCGGAGTCGGACATTAGTGAGGCAGAACAGCTGGAGCCTGTTCCCAGTGTGCTCATGCACAGAGTTGCCAGATGAAGGGAACAGCTAACAAGAGTTGACTTGGGAGTAAAGCCACAGGTGGACGGTGAATGGCCTCTCCCATAGGGAATGAAAGGGGAACGAAAGGGGAGTGGGGCTTTGCAGGAGACAATTAGTTCAGTTCATTTGGGTGAAGATCTGTGCCTGACTTCTTGCCAAGTATTGTCTGCTACAGTGTGACGTTTGGAAGCTATCGGCCTGGCAACTCTCCAAGCCTGATATAGGTCTGTGGTTGTAAATCACTCTTGAAAGGCTGTTTGCCAGGACTTTGCTGGACACTAGCCTAAATAAAAGGGGTTTTGTTGGGACGAGGGGTCTGCTTTGTGATTTTGGGAAGCGTAGGTCAGGACAGACAAAGGTAACTCCAAGACCAAGACAAAAACAAAGACAAAACAAGAATAAAGACAAAGATCAAGGACAAGATAAAGACCAAGACTTTTGTCAGGACAACCTTTATTGTCATTTTTTTACTGTGAAATGAAATCAAAAAGAAATTTTGAAGACACAGCGTCAACCCTGAAGTTGGCTGGACTGTATGCTGAATGGGGGGGAAGTGACAAAAATTTTACTTTTAATTGGGTGGAAAACTGGCGGGAACCTAGAGCCGGTTTTCCACCAGGAACGTTGCCAATTTGATATGTCCCAATAAAACGTTCTTTGAGGAATTTGCCTGCCTTGGAGTTCTTACTGAATTGAAAGTATTACTTATAACACAGTTCAAAGCAGCGTTTGTCAGCCGTGGCCAATTTTAAGAGGGGTGGACTTCAATGCCCAGAATTCCCCAGCTAGCACACTGCAAATCAGCGGTCCCCAACATTTCAGGCACCTGTTGTGGTCTGCTGGCGGCCTGCAGAGAAGGCAGCAGAGTTGGACAGTATGGGGAGGAACAGGGGCCAGTCCTGGAGTCTGGGAAGGGCTCAGACGAGGGATCTGCATCTGACACAGAGATGGGGCCAGGGCCACCTGGGAGTTATGTGCTGACTCCGGAGCCTCCAGAATCTGACAGCAGCGAAGTAGAGGAACAGCGGGAGCCTGTTCCCAGTGTGCGCCTGCACAGAGCTGCCAGAAGGCAAGAACAGTTAAGACAAAAGGGGCAACTTGAGAGTAAGGCTTGGAGATGATTGGCCCCTCCTGTAAGACATCAAGGAGGAGCCAAGGGACAGGAACCTTTGCAGGAAGCAACTTTGTTCGTTCTGGTCAGTTTAAACTCTGAAGCTTCATGTTGACTTTCTGCTCCGTTTGGCCTCATACAGCTAATGGGCAATTTAGTCATTGGCAGCATTTCCAGGGAGATAAAGGTGGGTGCTTATCAGCCTTATCCCGAAGGACTGTGGCAAAACTTCCATTGGACTATTCACAAACTCTGTGGGACTCATTACGGGCTGTGAATGCATATAATTCACAGCTGTTGAAATAAAACAAAAAGGGCTTTGGGAACAGTGTGTGATGGTTACTACCTCAGGAAGCCTTGGTCAGAACAGCATCAGGGACAAGTTTTGGAAGAAAACTGGTCTTCCACAGATCAGGGGCAGGAGAGGGAAGAATGGTCTTGTTTGCAACCGAGATTCTGCGCATGCATAGATGAAGCATCAGTCACTGGTGCCTGTTGCTTGCGCAGCCCAGATCTTAGAGGTTACAGCCGGTACTGGTCCAGAACCTGAGGGTTGTCGACCCCTGCCATTAATGCTGCATCTGTGCAAATACAGGAAGTCCTTGACTTCCAACAGTTCATTTAGTGACCATTTCCAAGTAAAACGGCACTGAAAAAAAGTAACTGAAGACCATTTTTCATGCTTAATGACTGTTGCAGCATCTCCACGATCAGGTGGATCAAGATTCAGCCGCTTGGTCAACTGACTCGCATTTGTGATGATCGCATGATCCCCTTTTGTGATCTTCTGATGAGCAAATTTAATGTGAGGCCAGATTTGCTTAATGTTCTGACCAAGGCTTCCTAAACCGTAATTACGCACATGCTTCTTTTAAGAACAAGTCTTTTATTGTAACGCTGGGAATTGTTTGCTTTCCCAGCTGGTAATGAACCTCAAAGAGTTCCTTGAGATAAGCACCCACCTTTCTTCCCTGTGAAGTGCTGCCAATAACAGGAGTGTCCAATGAAGTAGAAAAAAAAAAAAAACCAACCAAAGAACAAACAGCTTCAAGAATGACTCTGAACCAAACGAACAATTTTGCTTCCTGCAAGGTTTCGTCCTCTTGGACTGACTTTTGTCCCTTATGGGCAATCGCCTCCCAGCCTTACTCCCAAGTCGCCCCTTTTTGTCTCAGCTGATCTTGCCTTCTAGCAGCTCTGTGCATTGGGAACAGACTCCCCTTGTTCCTCTTCCTTGCTGCTGCCAGACTCCAAAGGCTCTGGAGGCAGCACCCCATTCCCAGATGGTCCTGGCCCCATCGCTGCATCGGACGCAGAACCCTCATCCGAGTCCCCTCCAGATTCCTGGACTGGTCCCCATTCTTCCGCACTGTCCAATTCCACTGCTGTCTGCACCAGTTGCTGGCGAACCACAACACTTAACAACCCCAGGAGACCATCATTTCTGTGGCTAAGCAAGACAAATTGTTTAATGAGCTTTTTATGACCTTTCTTGCTGCAGTCGTTAAATGAGACAGTCATGAAGGGAATCCTGCTTTCCCATTGACTTTTGCTCATCAGAAGGTCGCAAAAAGGGACGCTGCAACCACCATAAATATGAGCTGCTTGTCCCAAGTGTCTGAGGTTTGATCGTGTGACCCTGGGGAGGCTTGCCTCGTTCATAAGTGCGAAAAACAGTTTCTTCGTCTCTTTTGTTAAGTGCCGTTGTCACTTTGGTCGCTAAATGGACCATTGTAAGTTCAGGACTTCCCTTACAAAGCAGAGGTGTCCTTACCAGCTCTTCCCGCAGCTTGGCCCTCTCCTCCTTGGCCCGTTCCTCCTCCACCCTCCGGGTGGCCTCCTGAAGCCGGGCCTTCTCCGCCTCCAGCTCAGCCAGCCGATTCTCGAACTCCAGACGCCCCTTGGCCCGTAGTTCGGTGGCCAGCACAAAGTGATCGGGGGCTGCAGAACCAGAAAGGAGAAGCGCCAGGTTGAGAAATGGTCCCATTTCCTTTTTCTGCTTCAGGGCTGACCCACATGGGGGCTAGGGGTAGGGAGGGGGGCAGTAGAGATAGCTGGGAAGGGTGCTGGAGCCAAAATAAAGAGTGCTTTCCCTTGGGAACCAAGGACTTTCTAGCAGGGTTTTTTTTCACAGAACAAGAGAATGGGAAGGGACCTTGCAGGTCATCTAGTCCAACCCTCCCCCGCCCAAGCAGGAGACTGTACACCATTTCTGATAAATAGCTGTCCAGTCTCTTTTGAAAACCTTCCTGGAGGCAACTTCTGTTCCATTGGTTGATGGTTCTCACTGCCAGAAAATTCCTCCTTATTTCCAGGTTGCTTCTCTCCTTGTTCCGTTTCCATCCATTGTTCCTTATCTGACCTACAGGTGCCTTGGAAAATAGCTTGACCCCCTTCCTCCTCTCTGTGGCAGCCCCTCCCTCAACTACTGGAAGGCTGCTCTCCTGCCTCCCCTGGTCCTTCTCTTCCCTAGACTAGCCAGGCCCAGTTCCTGCAACCGTTCATTGTATGTTTTAGTTTCCAGTCCCCTCATTATCCTGGTTGCTCTTCTCTGCCCTTTTTCTAGAGTCTCAACCTCTTTTTTATAATCTGGTGATTATAAACTGCATGCAGTACTCTAGGTGTGGCCTTACTAAGGCTTCATAGAGTGGTATAAGTGCCCCCTTTGATCTCGATTATATCCTCTGTTAATGCAATTTAGGATTGCACTGGCTTTTTTGGCTGCCTCTGCACACTGCTGGCTCCTATTTCCCTCAGACTCCAAGATCCCTCTCACAGTTTACTGCTCGATAATGATTACAGATAATCAGTTGGAAGGGACCTTGTAGGTCATCTAGTCCAAACACCCCCCCCCCCAAAAGCAAGAAACCATACACCATTTCTGACAAATGGCAGTCCAATCTTTTCTTGAAAGCCTGGTTAAGCCTAGTTTCACCCAGCCTATATATATTCTGTTATGTGTGGCTTTATAGAGTGATATTAGTACCTCCCTTGATCTTGATTGTATCCCTCTGTTAATGCAATTTAGGATTGCATTGGTGTTGAGGAGGAGGAGACAGGTCACCTAGCAACTGGACTGTATGCTGATTGGACCAGGTGACTGATTGGTTTGGGAATGTGTCAAACTTACATTTTTAACCAGGTGAAACTATGGGAACTTTTAGAGTTAGTATTCTATTCTATTCTATTCTAATTATCTATTCTATTCTATTCTTATTATCTATTCTATCCTACGTTATTTCTATTCTTTTATCCTTATTTCTATCCCATTCTATGCTTATTTCTGTTCTATTTCATTCCATTCTTATTCTATTCTATTCTATTCTATCCTTATTTCTATTCTGTTCTATCCTTATTTCTATTATATATTCTTTTTTATTCTATTCTAGTCTATCCTATATTTATTTCTACTATATTCTAATTTATTTTATTCTATTCTTTTTCTCTCCTCTCCTATCTTTATTTCTGTTATATTATATTCTTATTTGATTCTATCCCTATTTCTATTCTATCCTATTCTATTTTTTGTTTGCAATGTTAAACTTGAAAAAACCTTCAGGGCACATCAAATGGGCCACCACACCTGAAGACGCCTCACCTAAAAGCAGCTTGCTGTCTTTCTTGGGAAGGAAAGGCTCCTGGTGCAGCACCTGGCTGGGTTGTGCTTTGAAGACAGCAGCTTCTTTCTGGCGCTTCATCTCCTCCTTCAGCTGAGGAGAGATATTGGGGGCAGGGAGGAAGTTTAAAGGAGACATCCAACAGAAGAAAAATTCAGGAAGTCCTTGACTTACAACCGCGAGGGAGCCCCAATTTTATTTTATTTTTTAATGCCAAGGCAAGGCATTAAAGCGACTTTTGCCTCCTTTTTAAGACTCTTTCATGCCACGGTTGCTAAGCAGATCGCCTGCAGCTGTTAAAAGTTAGCCACACGGTTCATCAGTGAATCCCGGCTTCCCTACTGACGCAAAAGGAGATCGCATGTCCTTGGGACTCTGCAACTGTTGTAAGTGTCTGTATTTCTGGCTGATGGCTTTGGAATGACTCAGCAGAGCTGAGGATAGATTCTGCAACAACTGCAGGAGTGCTGGACATGGCTCTTTTCATGTATTGACGTGGAGCATATTGTTAAAGGGGGTTAGGGCACATATAGGTGGTAATTAAGCCTTAGGTTAAAACATGGGAAAGGTGGAACCAGATGGGGATCAGTTAGTGAGGGTCGGAATAGGTTAGGGGTGTTATAGGGTTAATAGCATTTAGGAATAATGGATTAGGCATGGCCAGAACTAGAACTGCGTATAGGCCTGGGTGTGGTGGGGTGTGTCTCATGATAATGGTAAGAAAAGGAAAGGGAGCAAACTTAAACTCAGATCTAACCTTGCCTGGCTTTTAGCCTTTCTTGTCAGAGAAGAGTATTTGTTGTTTGCTGAACTAATGAATAAACCACCATTGCACGACAAAGGAGCTGGAGTTTGTATTCATTTCAGGACAAATCTTCAATACTCAAGGACTGGCTGAGAGTAAGTACATGCCAGCGTCAACTCATAAAATATCCCTCTGCCTGTTTTAGTTGTTGTCATTAAAAAAAAATGGGGGGGGGGGAGATAACAAACCAGGCCTCTGAAGGATCAGAGTTGGCGCCTGAACCCTTGGCCAGGTTCAAGCCATGAATGCTCCAGGGGCTGTTCTGCAGCCGTACATTCACAAGGAGCGCCTGAATTGGCCCCTTTCTACATTCTGACAGCCGTTTGCGAGGAAGCCCTGGCTCAATCCTCACGGGGCCAGGAGTACTTTTCGCTGTCCCACTTCTGCAAACCCATGTCCTAGGGACTGCAAGTTGATCCTCAGGCGGTGGCGGGCTTGTGAACTGGATGTCATGTGTGTACACGCCTCGCTCTTTCCCCAAGGCTAGTCACTGAGAGGAGAACAACATTTGTGACTCGGGGTTGAAATGTGGTGCTCTCTGAGCTTGTCTTCTTGCAGATGTTTCATGACCCAGCTAGGGAGCATCATTAGTGCAAGAAGGGATTGGGGTTTGGGGGCAGGGAGGAGAACTATGAGGTCCTTGGTGCTCTCTGGCTTTGTTTTCTTGTAGATGTTTCATGGCCCAACGAGGTAACTCCCTCAGTGCAAGAAGGGCGTACGGTTTGTGGAGTGGAAGGAGGAGGAGGAGGACAGCGAGGTCGATGGTTCTCTCTGAACTTGCTTGTTTTCTTGCAGATGTTTCATGACCCAATTAGGTAAAAGTGCTAGAAAGGATTGGGGTTTGGGAGGAAGGGGAGGAGGAGGACAACAACTATGGGGTTCTTGGCACTCTGTGAGTTTGGTTGTTTCCTTGCAGACATTTCATAACCCAACTAGGGAACATCATCAATGCTGGGGTAAGCCATGGTAATGAAACTCAAAGACAGGAGTCTTCAAGCTCGACAGTTTAAAGACTTTTAGACTTCAACACCCAAGAATTACTCCCCCAGTCATGTTTAGCTCAGGAATTCTGGGAGTTGAAGTCCACAAGTCTTAAATTTGCCAAGTTTGAAGTCCCTTGTTCAAAGACTTTGGCCACCTCATGAGAAGGAAGGATTCACTGAAGAAGAGCCTAATGCTGGGAACGACAAGGGCAAAAGGAGAAGGAGGAGGAAGAGAAGAAGGAGGAAGAGGAGGAGGAGGAGGAGGAGGAGGGGATGGCAGAGAAGGAGGGGGCTGAATGGAGTCACTGAAGCAGTCGGCGTGAGCTTAAATGGACTCAGGGGGATGGCAGAGGACAGGAAGGCCTGGAGGAACATAGTCCACGTCCACGCAGTCGTGCGATGGGCCAGACACGACTTCACAACTAACAACAACAAAGCCATGGTATAGAAACAGAGAGCAAACCCCACTCCCTCTAACCCTGATGATGAAACCTAGTCAGGTCACGAAACATGTGCAAGAAAACGAGCGCAGGGATGACCAAGGACTCCAGAGGCCTAGTTATGTATCCATCTTCCCTTTATTAAGGAAAAAAAGGCAGTCACAAACTTGCTTGCATTTTTTTCCTTGGGAGGAAAAGAGAATTGGAAAACTCTCTTTCAGGAGAGAAAAATTGATGCACACACTCCCACCTCCTGAAAGCCGTTTTGGAGCCACCATCCAAAACCCTGATGACCAGGGGAGGGGGCTGAACTCAGATCTGGATTTTTTTGTGGACAAAAATGTCCTTTAAGCCCAAGCGGATCCTGCCACTGGTCTTACCTGCTGCTGCCACATTTCCTGCCGGACAGCTCCGCGGGCATCGATGGCGAGTTGGAACGGTTCCAGCTTTGTGGGGCTCTTTACCTTCTTCTCCGGCAGATTGATGTGGTCAAACTGGGGCAGGGGGTGGGCTTTGAACTTGGGCACCTGCAGGGAGGAAAGACACCTGGGGAGTGAGGCCGCTGGCCGGGGTCTGCTTTGAAAGCATTGCTAGGATGGCCAAGTGTGATTGGACAAACAAAGAATTTGTCTTTGGTGCAAATGCTCTCAGTGTCCATAAAAGATGCATTCGTCAAGAATCATAAGGTACAACACAATGGTAGTCATAGGGTACAATAAGCAATCAAATCATACTAGGAAAGAGTCAATAAAAATCATAATGATACAAGCAACAAAGTTACCATCATACAGTCACAAGTGGGAGGGGATGGCTGGTAAGGAATGATGAGAAGGTTAACAGTAATAGTAGTGCAGACTTCGTAAATAGTTGGACAGTGTTGAGGGAATTATTTGCTTAGCTGAGGGATGGCGTTTGGGAAAAAAACTGTCCTTGTGTCTAGTTGTTCTGGTGTGCAGTGCCCTAGTTTAGTTTAGTTTTCTTTATTGTCATGGCACCTCATACAACAAAAGTAAATACCATCTTCAATGTACATTATGGCTATCAAAATAAATGCAAACACACATCTGTCACATTCTATACACTGAATTAAAAAAACACTGATATTGCATTAATATTGCACTATACAGTAGAATTCAATAGCCAGCCATTTGTCATGCAATTTACTATCTGGCAGCTAGGAAAAAAGACAGGCTCCACCTCGGACGATAATGGAGCTCGCATTCTGCATCTAGATTTTGGCGCTCACTCATCACCTGACATTTTGGGGAAACTGGCAGGAACGTCCTGAGAGACTAGATCGCTCTGCACAAGTGTTAAAAAGAGCCACAGGAAACGCAGGCGTTGGGGCCGGGAAGGGAAGGAAGCTCCTTCGAGGAGAATGCCAGCTGTCACTTTTAGACCTTTGGCGGTGATGGTGGGGGGCAAATAGTCCGAGTGCTTTTGTAGCCCCCAAGAGAAAAGAGGCATCCCTGACTGTAAAGGTGTGAGAATCCAGCTTGGCGTGAGGGCACCGGTTGGGTGGAGAGGAGAAACGGTTGTAAAAGTTAAGGTTGCAACGTCTAGGGAGGTTCTCAAGGCATCCAGGTCAAAAAAAAAAGCAAAGGTGCTTTTTTTTTTTTTTTTTTTCAAGAGGTAATTGGACTTTCTGGGGTTTCTTTTTTTTTCTTTTGAAGACATTTCACTTCCAAGTGGCCTCAATGACCCTCTGAAAGAATGCAAATGATCAGCTGTCTTGCAAGGATTTTTTTTTTGAAGCTTTTATGTTTAGAGATAAACAGATAACAGATAATCAGAGTTGGAAGGGACTTTGGTGGTCATCTAGTCCAAGGAATATAAATCTCGTCCAAGGAATGTATATAAATCCTTCCCTTCCCCACCATCCAATCAGAGCTGAAGAAGCTTCTTGGATGAGAAGCGAAATGTCTTCAGCAGGAAAAAACAAGAGAAGTCCAGTTACCTCTTGAAAAAAGCACCTTTCAGCTGCAATGGTTTTCTCCTGCTCTACTTTGGTTGTTTCAACTCATTTTTTAATTTGTTTGTTTATGTCCCGCTGTTATTAGTTTTACAAATAACTCAAGGCAGCAAACACATCCAACATAGCTTCCTCCTCCTATTTTCTCAACAGCAACCATGTGAGGTGGGTTGGGCTGAGAAAGAGAGGGATTTGGCACAAAGGCAACCACATGGTTTTCGTGCCTTTGGTGGGACTAGAACTCTCCATCTCCTGGTGATTGGCCCAGGGTGACCCATTCGGCTTTCATGGCTAAGGTGGGCTTGTCTTGGCCACTTTTTAGAGAGGCATGATTGAGAGTGTATTAACAAATTGCATCCCTGTTTGGTTTGGTGTCAGAAGTGCCTCAGATAGAAAGTCCCTACAGAGAGTGGTGAGGACAGTGGAGAAGAGTATAGGAAGCTCGATTCCTTCCAGTTGGGAGGCTGCTTATAAGCGCTATGTGTTGAGAGAGCTGGCAGCCTTGTTAAAGACCCCACACACCCACTTCATGATCTGTTTCTATTGCTCCCCTCTGGGAGGGGGTTTCAAACTATTTCCAGCAGGACTTCCAGATTCTGTAATGGCTTTGTTCCCTGTCAAATCCATCTGGTAAACTCGCAAGATACAACTCCCTCGTTTTGCATCAGAGAGTTTGGGCTCAGTTATGGTGGTTGAGAACTTCCTGTATTCTTCTCGTCATTGTTTATTTTATTGTTCTATTATTTTACTCCTGTTCCATTTACACTCCTTTAATGTTTCTTTTTCTTCTTTTAATTATAGCCCCATGGCAAGACAAGCGGCCAATACATTTCACAAATAAATGATAAAAAGGAAGTACCCCTTTAATTGGCACCTACCTCCTCCTTCTGCAGCTCTTCGATTTTTTTCTCTTTCTGAAGTAGCTTCTCCTTGTCCCGGGTGTCAAACGAGAACGGGCAGGTTTCCACCAGCCTTGGCTCTGTGGCTTTGGGTTTGAAGGGCACCCCTGGGTGGGGCATCGGCTTCGCTTTAATTACATGGGCCACTTCCTCCACCTGCAAAGAGACCCCCGGCATCAGCAGCTCGCAAGAAAAAAGAGGGGAGAGAATCACAGCCCATTGTTGGGGATGTCCCAGTGTTGATCCAAACCTTGTTCCAAGGAAACAAACACGAAACAGAGGTAAGAACAAAACCTCTGAATGATTCTTTACAAATCCTGTTCCTTCAAGGGTAAAAGGCTGCTTCCAACAAAATTAGCTCTGATAAGGAAGAGCCTTGCCGGGGTTTTGCAAGGCTGCCAAGAACACCAGATAAAGTTGCCAAGAAATATTTCAAGCAAAGAACTCCACTTGCTCAGGTGGCTTTTATCTCTTCAGGGAGGGGCCATCACCTTGCAGCCTTACTCCTGAGTCGCCCATGCTGCTGCAGCTGCTCTTTCCTTCGAGCAGCCCTGTATGCATACGCACTGGGCACAGGCTCCTCGGGGGCTTCTTCCTCACTGCTGCCAGCCTCCACCATCTCTGAAGCATTCCACTCCCTGATGGTCCTGGGCCCATCCCTTCATCACACGCAGGCCCCTCATCGGAGCCCTCGCTCTCCGAAACCTCAGCCATCCGCACCTGCTAACGGCGAACCAGAACACCAAAGGACACCAGTCCTGGCTTGGGCAGGTTCATTGCTGGCATCAGTACCAGGCCCAATACAGGTAGTCCTTGATTTATGATGAAAATTGGCACCAGAATTATCCTTGCAGGTCATTTTCAAGGAGTCACCCCTGATTATATGATCTTTCTTGCTGGGGTCATGTGCTTATGAAGTGAATCTGCCATTCCTTGTCTGCTTTGCATGTTGGAAGACAGCTGGGAAGATCGCCAATGGTGGATCATGTGAACCTGGGATGGTCCTATTGCTGGAAATAGATGCTGGTTGCCAAATGCCCAGATTTTGATCAAGGAACCAGGGGGATGCTGAAACGAGCATAAGGGTGAGAGGAGAAAGAGAATGGCAAGGTCTTGGCGGGGGGGCCCTCTGAGCTTGGTGATTTTCCTGCAGATGTTTCATGACCCAGCAAGGGAACATTATCAGTTCTAGGAGTGGAGTTTGCAAAGAGGAGGAGGAGGAGGAGGAAGAGGTAAGGGAGGACTGTGAGGTCCTTGGTGCTAAAAGCTTGGTCGTTTTCTTGCAGAGGTTTCATGACCCAACCAGGGAACATCATCAAGGAAGGGAGGGAAGGAAGGAAGGAAGGAAGGAAGGAAGGAAGGAAGGAAGGAAGGAAGGAAGGAAGGAAGGAAGGAAGGAAGGAAGGAAGGAAGGAAGGAAGGAAGGGGAAGAGGGTCTGTATGGTCCTCGGTGCTCTCTAAGCTTGGTTGTTTTCTGGTGGACATTTCATGACCCAACTAGGGAACATCATCAGTCCTAAAAGGGAGAGGGGTTTGTGGAGAGGAGGAATGTAAATCACTTTTTTCAGTGCCGTTGAAGCTTTGGTCGCTAAACGAATGGTTTCAAGTCAAGGACTTACCGATATTGGTCCGTCCGGGGAGGCTGTATAAAACCCCACTCAGCCCAGGGAGATCAACTGGGGCTTCAGAAGAGCCATGAGTGGAGCTATCCCAGTGTGCCCACCCCCCACCCCCACCCCGATGCCAAACCAAGGCCCTGTGCAAAGCAAGATACCTTTTCTTTCTTCTCCTCTCTAACCAGGGCACCCACTTTGTTTTTCAAGGCAAAAGCTGGGGACTTGGGGACGGTGATGGGAAGCTTCTTCTTTTCTGGAACACCCTGCAAGAGAGGAAGAGAAGGAAGTCATGGGATGGAGTAAGACCCAGCTAGGGTAGCTACCAAGCTTTCGTGGTGTGAAGACAATAACTTGGTCCTCAACACCAGCAAGACCAAGGAGCTTATAGAGGACGATAGAAGGAACAGATCAAACCTCCAGCCCTTGCTTATCAGTGGAGGCCAAGTGGAGCAAGTGGCCAGTTTTAAGTTTCTGGGTGTTATCCTAAAAGAGGACCTGACCTGGAGATTGCAGCCCTGGTCAAAAGGGCCCAGCAGAGATGATACTACCTGAGACCTTTGAAGGTCAGACAAGGAACAATGGATGGAAACTGATCTAGGAGAGATTTAACCTGGAAATAATGAGATATTCTGTGACAGTGAGAACAATCAACCCACAGAACAGAAGTTGCCTTCAGATGTTGTGGGAGCTTCATCCCTGGAGGTTTTTCAAGAAGAGACTGGACTGCCATCTGTCAGAAATGGTGTAGGGGCTCTCACTTGGGTAGGGGGTTGAATTAGATGACCTACAAGGTCTCTTCCAACTCTGATTATCTGTATTATCTGATGTGTATTATCTGTATGGAAATGTAGGAATTATCATCAAGATTTTTAGATGGAGGAGATGGAGAATTGTACAGTTATTTTTTAGATTTACTTGTATTTCAATATTTCAAATTTCAATAAAGGTTTAAAATTAAAACTAAAACAAAGACATCAACACAAGATGGTCTAATAAAAACCATTTCAAGGATCCCTAGGCTTCAGGACCACGAGGGAGGCCCAAATTTATCTTGCTCAGCAAAACACTCTGCCTCATTTTATGACTTTTCTCTTTTGACACTGTTGTCAAGTGAATCGCTGCAGCGGTGAAGTTAAATCACATGGTCATTAAATGAAATCTGTCTTCCTGATTGGCTTTGCTTGTCGGACGGTCACCAAAGGGGGAATCATGTGAGCCTCGGGGCACTGTGTCCGTCATAAATAGGAGTCAGTGGCCAAGTGGCTGAATTTTGATCACGTGACCCTGGGGATGCTGCAACGGTCGTTCTGTGTGGAAAAGGGTCATATAAAGTCCCTTTTTTTTCAGGGCCGTTGTGACGTCGAACAGTCAGTAAATGAATTGTTGTAAGTCGAGGACTACCTGTCCAATGAAGACATCAATGCCACACTGGGAAATGTCTTAATAAAAACCAGTTCAAGTAGTCCTCGACTTACAACAATGGAGACCAACATTTCTATTGGCAAGTAAAACAGTTAAGTGAGTTTTGCCCCCATTTTATGACCTTTCTTGCCATGGTTGCTAAGTGGATCATTTCTGTTAATAAACCGAAACTGGCTTCTCCGTTTATCAGTCAGAAGGTTGCAAAAAGGAATCACTACGATTGTCGTAAACGTGAGTCAGTTGCCAAGAGTCTGTGTTTGGATCACGTGACCAGGGAGATGCTTGCAACGGTTGCAAATTTGGGGGGGGGGGGGAATAATAAAGATTTCTGTTGCTATGTGAGAAATTGGCTGAGTGCGTTTTGCTCCATTTTAATGACTTTTCTTGCCACGTTTATGAAGTGAATCACTGCAGTTGTTCAATGAGTCTGTCTGTTGAAAATGAAACTGCTTCTCTCCTCTGCTTGCCTGCTGCACTAAAGTGAAACTGGATGTTCTCTCTTGCTACTGAAGTTACTTGCAACATGTTTGCTTGGTGTTGGAGAAATCTACAACTGGTTTGTAAAATCTACTTATTATGTTTATAAAAATGTTAAATGAAGCATCAGCCATCTGGGTTTATTTTTCTGAATGCTGCAGAAACTCTGAATACGATTGACTTTTGCTTGTCAGAAAAAGGGATTACTGTCAACTCATCAAACATCCCCCTGCCTGTTTTAGTAGTTGCCATTAAAAAAAAAAAAGTGGGGGGAGGAAGGCAATCTGGAAGAGCCGTGCAGCAGTTTGGAAGCGAAAGTCCATTCCAACTCTTTATCTTGAAAAGGTTGTAACTAAACTACCAGAGCTTTTGCCCGCGAATACTGTATATTTAATTGGAGGATGTGATTGATGACACTCAGCCCCTGAAGGTACTCAATGGGAAAATCTGGTTGATGAGACACTCAGGGGAGAAAACAGGGTCCCAGGGGACTGTAAATGACGTAGGCCAGAGTTGGCTTCATGCAGATCAGGACCATTACGTTGCCTCTAATGGATCCTTTGAAACTTTTTGAAGTTTGGCTCGAGAATCATGATTTCATTAGGGCGATTGCTGGAAACCTGATACTCAAAATCAGGCAGAGTTTTGATGATACATCATGGCTGCTGTCTTGATTTTTTTTGACCTGTCCTGCAGGTGTCTTCCATCTTCTCTGAGCCTGGAGACCAGAAGGTCTTCTGGAGTACGTTCTGCTTTGGGCACTAGGAGAGTTCCAGAGCGCAGGTTGGTGGTCTCTGGTCTCATGGAGCTGGGTCAGAGTCCTCTTCTATTTTCACCAGTTTGATCAATGGCGCTTCCAGCCAAAGGTCAACTTGTAAAACATTCCTATGACCGTTTCCAAATTGCCATACAAAGGGGTGGGGTGGGTGGGAGAACCTTGAAGGAGCAGACGGCAAATGAACATTTCAAGCTTATCTCAGTTTTGCTTTATAAAGGTCAAGATGTGAGAGGAGCCAAGTATCAACTCATAAAACTTTCCCATGCCTGTTTTAGTAGTTGCCATTTAAAAAAAAAAAAAAAAAGGGGGGGGGGGGAGAAGGAAATCTGCAAGAGCAGAGCAGCAGTTGGGAAGTGGAAGTACATTCCAACTCTTATCTTTAAAAGAGTCTAACTAAAATGCCAGAGCTTTTGCCTGCGAATATATTGAATTGGAGAATGTGATTGATGACACCCAGCCCATGGGAGGGCTCAATGGGAGAATCTGGTTTATGACACACCCGGGGGGGGGGGAACAGGGTTACAGGGGACTGGAAATGACATCGGCCAAAGTTGGATTCATGCAGGGCAGGGCCAGGATGTCACCTCAATTAAATCCTATGAGGTTTTTTGAAGTTTAGCTCAAGAATCATGATTTCATTAGGGCGATGGCTAGAATCCTGGCAATTACATGACCTCAGGACACTGCGACCATCATAAATACAAGTCAGTTTCTTTCACCTTCTAAATTTTGATCCTGTGACCATGGTGAATGCTTACAACGGTCATTCAGTGTGAATCATGGCCATAAGTTCGTCTTTTTCCAGGCCATTGTAATCTTGAAAGGTCCTTAAATGAACGGTCGTAAAGTCAAGGAGGATCCGTTCGTGACAGGGTTAAGTGAATCTGTTTCCCCCACACACTCAGTTTGCTGGCCAGAAGGTCGCAAAAGGGGATGGAGTGATCTGGGGACACTGTGACAATCACAAATACGAGTCAAGTTGCTGAGTGTCTGAATTTTGATCACCTGACCGTAGGGGATGCTGCAACGGTCATTAAGTGTGGAATAAAAGGACGTAAGTCACTTTTTCCACTGCTCGTTGTAGCTTCGGTCATTAAATGAATTGGGTTGTAAGCAGAAAACTATCTGTTTCCCACACTATTCAGGTGTGAATAGTGTGGGAAAGATGGGAACCCCACCCCACAATTACCACCACGTCTTCCAAGATCCGGGTTGGGCAGGGCCTCGAATGGAATTCGAAGGGCTCCTCTTCCTGGATCTTCTTGGTCTCCCGCTCTTGAATCCGCTTCTCAATTTCCAGGTTGAAGCCGATGGGCTTGGTCAGCTCTTTCATGGGGGGCTTCTTGGGCAGGAGGGGGCCGCCCTCCAAGATGCGGTGGTTGAGTTCCTGAGCCTTGAATCGGTACCTGTTGGGGTCGAAGGGGGAGCAGAGGGTGAGGTTCTCCAAGGTAAAGTCAGGTGCTCTGTAGTTCAGGGCACCAAACAGGTTACAGATTAACAGAGTGAGAAGAAACCTTGGAGGCCATCGTCCAACCCCCTCTCCCAATCCAAGCAGGAGACCCTGCACCATTTCTGATAAATAGCAGAAAATTACATTACAAAAAAGAGATTGAGACTTTGGGAAAAGTGCAGAGAAGAGCAACTAAGGCGATGAAAGGTCTGGAGACTAAAACACTTGAAGAACAGCTGCAGGATTTGGGTTTGGCTAGTCTACAAAAGAAGAATTAGGAGTGATATGATAGCAGGATGCCAATATTTGGGGGAATGCCATAAAGAAGAAAAGGGAGTCAAGCTATTTTCCAAAGCACCTGAGGGTAGGACAAGAAGCAATGGGTGGAAAATAATCAAGGAGAGAAGTAATCTTAGAACTAAGGAGAAATTTCCTGACTGAACAATTAAGCAGTGGAACAGCCTTCCAAAAGAGGTTGTGGATCCTCCAACACAAGAGGGTTTTAAGAAGAAACTGGACATCCATTTCTCTGAAATGGTAAAAGGCCGTGTTGGCAAACCTATGGCACACGTGCCAGAAGTGGCACACAGAACCATTTCCCCCGGCATGCGAAAGGTCGCACGGAATAGCCCCATTGCACATGTGTGCACTGCTGCACAACAGCTGATCGTCAGATATCTGGCACGCATGCGCAGGGGGCGGGATATGTGTGCGTGTAGGGGGGGGGAGATGCACAGCGCGCATACAATTATTGGCACAGGAGCCGAAAAAGGTGAGCCAGCACTGGTGTAAGGTTTCCTGCTTGCGCACTGGGTTGGACTAGAAGACCTCCAAGGTCCCTTCCAGCCCTATTCTGATAAAATGTTTTTGTTCACCAGATGGGAGTCCACTGGAGTTAGATTTACTCAATAATTAAAAAAAAA
The DNA here is from genome assembly GCA_015471245.1 of Laticauda colubrina. Taxonomy (NCBI): domain Eukaryota; kingdom Metazoa; phylum Chordata; class Lepidosauria; order Squamata; family Elapidae; genus Laticauda; species Laticauda colubrina. The sequence continues at coordinate 2,356,380 of BLBF01000069.1, forward strand.
AAAACTCACTGTTGGAGCTTTGTGATTTCCTCATTTTCCAGCTCAGCTGTGCTCTTGCAGGTGGGGGGTCTCAAGCGGCGCTTTGTTTCCAGGCAGGGAGTTTTGGGGTTGGTCAGTTGGGGTTTTAAAGGCCTGCTTGGACCTGTGCCAAAGAAAGGCCGGAGAGAAAAACATGGGTGAAGATAAGCGTTGCAACTTTTACACATGCAGTGGGGGAGGAAATTGATTCAAAGTTATTGATTGGCTTATGAATTCAATTTATTCCATGCACACAAAGATTGTGCCCCAAATGTGAGACTGAATTTAAGACGGCGGGAATTAGACACAAGTGAAGGATAAAGCTGGCAAATCTCAACCAATTGTCAGTTTTACCGTCGCCTGGTCATTGGGCCAAAGTCACCTAGTTGGTTTTCATGCCTACGGCAGGCCTAGAACTCCCAGTTTCCTGGTGATTGGTCAAAAATCACCCAGTTGTCTTTCATGCCTAAGGCGGGACTAGAACTCACCATCTCCTGGTGATTGGCCCAAAGACACCCAACTAGCTTTCACGCCTAAGGCAGGCCTAGAACTTCCAATTTCCTGGTGATTGGTCAAAAATCACCTACCTGTCTTTCATGCCTAAGGCAGGACTAGAACTCACTGTCTCCTGGTGAGCGGCCCAGTGTCACCCAGATGGTTCTCATGCTTAAGGCAGGACTGGAACTCACCATCTCCTCGTGATTGGCCTAGAGTTGCCCATCTGGCTTTCATGCCTAAGGCTGGACTAGAACTCACCATCTCCCACTCTAGCCTGGCACTTTAGCCACCAGACCAAATGGGCAATAGGTTCAATTAATCATCACTAAAAAAAACTTTTGTCAAATCAGGTGCAGTAATATGATGACCAAAATTGTGGGCTCATTTCATCATTAAGTCATCATTAAGATCACATAGAATGCAATGAATTTGTTTCAAGTACACTTTATGTCCTCTCAACTTCAGGGGAAACCCCTTCCCCACAATTCACAGCTGGCCTTTGGAGGAAAAACACCCCTCTCCCCAATACAAAGATTCATGGTCCTTTAAAAATTTTACAATCCTTTAGTGCTTTCTGTTAAGCCAGGGGTCTCCGAACTCAGCAACTTTAGGACTTGGGGACTTCAACTCCCAGAATTCTCCCCAGCCAGCCAACCATGAATTCTGGGAGTTGAAGTCCACAAAGTTGCCGAGTTTGGAGACCTCTGCAATAGAACATCAAGACAGCACAAGCGTGGCTGGCTGAGGGATTCTGGGAGTTGAAATCCACAAGCCTTAAAGTTTCCAGGTTTGGAGACCTCCTGCGTTAATCCTCCTCGCTCCCCATTTCAAGACGCCCTGCCAACAAACCCAACTATCCCAGCTCTTTCGCCCATGCCCAAAAGGGAAGGGCAGCTGAGCCGGGCACGGGTTCAATACTTAGAGCAAACGCTTCCCCAAATCATTCAGAATCTTTCACCTTGATTGATGGAGCAAGACGCCATTGGCTGGAGTCACGTAACAGCCCGCGACAGAGACCGTACAAATGAGACCTCCTTAGCAGAGGTGGTACTCAGCTGGCTCGGACCGGTTCTGGCGTACCGGAAGCGGAAAATTTTGACCACTTTGGAGAACTGGCAAATATCACCTCTGACTGCCCATGCCCATCCGCCCCTGCCATTAGATCTCCTATATTCTCTTGCAATTTTAGTGTTGTGGTTTACCAGTAGCTGGTACATAGGGCAGTGGAATTGGACAGTGGGGAAGAATGGGGGTTAGTCCTGGAGTCTGGAGAGGACTTGGACGAGGGTCCTGCATCCAAAACAGAGATGGGGCCAGGACCATCTGGGAGTGGAGTGCTGCCTCCGGAGCCTTTGGAGTCTGGCAGCAGCGAGGCAGAGGAACCAGGGGAGTCTGTTTCCAGTACGTGTGTGTGCAGAGCTGCCAGAAGGTTGAGAGCAGCTGAGACAAAAGGGGCGACTCGGGAGTAAGGCAGAGAGATGATTGTCCCTCCCATAAGGTATAAAGGTCAGGCAAAGGTGGAGAAACCTTTGCAGGAAGCAAAGTCGTTCATTCGGTTCTGAGTCCTCCTTGAAGCTCTGTGTACTTCGATTAGTTTTTTTTCTTGTACTTTGGTTGGTTTCTTTTCTAGTTAATTGGATACTTCTGTTTTTGGCAGCATTCCACAGAACTGAAAGGTGCGTGCTTATCTTGGGCAACTGTCTAAGATTAGTTCAGGCTGGGAATGAAAACAATTCCTAGCATTGCAGTAAAATAGGTTTTGCTTTTAAAATAAGTTTGAGAATTAACTACAATGGACGAAGCCTGGGTCAGAACATTTAGCTCAGCTGATTCGCACGGCAGAGCGCATTGCTGTGCTCAGCTGAGCTAAAAAAAACAGCTCAGCTCACCAGCGTTCGGTCTTTTTGAGCTCTGCACGCACATAGAACCACTCAAAGAACTGGTAGGAAGAAATTTGGAAATCCACCACTGCTCCTTAGCCTTACCTTCTTCCTCCTTCCGGTTCCGGAGGTGGTACCTCTGAGGAGTGCGTTTCTGGAAATTTTCCACCTGTTGGGCCAGCGGGATGTATTCAGTGGGGGCCTCATCCAGTTTCCGTTTTTTCCCGCAGGAGAGGTTGAACGGCTTTGGGACGGTGGGTCCCTTGCTCGCCCGGGACTGCAAAAGGAGAGTTGCATCATTCAAGTGGGTTTTCCCCATCAGAAACCAAGCAGGCGTTCATCCGTTTTCATTCGATCAGCCTGTCAATCTTCCCACTTCTTCCAGCTCGCCGCAAGTGAAATTTAAGTCGGCTGTATAACTCCAGAGAAGGCCGAAAAATTATCAGGGGACAAGGGGTGGGAGGAGGACAAGTGGGATAAAGAGACAAATCCTTGAAAAAGCTGCCTATTCTTTTAAGAATGCATGAAGGCAATTTGGTGCCATTTGGTTATGGGCTTTTTTTATTATTATTAACAACATAAAACTGCAGAAAAAAAAATTACCACCAACCTGGCTTCCATGGAGGACCTGTATCCTGCATGAATCAAAAAGAGGTCTGGGAAAATATCTACAGACCCCTTACATCCTGGACATAAACTGTTTCAACTCCTACCCTCAAAACGCTGCTTTAGAGCACTGCACACCAGAACAACGAGACACCAAGACAGTTTTTCCGGAAAGCCATCACTCTGCTGAGCAAATAATTCCCTCAACCCTGTTCAACTATTACAAAGTCTGCACTACTATTATGAATTTTTTCATCACTCCTTATTGCCCATCCCCTTCCACTTATGACTGTATGGCTGTAACTTTGTCGCTTGTATCCTTACAATTTATATTGTTTCCTAGTATGATTTGATTGCTTATTGTGTCCTATGGCTATTATTAAGTGTTGTACCTGGTGATTCTTGATGAATGTCTCTTTTCTTTTTTTGTACACTTGCACCAAGACAAATTCCTTGTGTGTCCAACCCCACTTGGCCAATGAAAGAATTCAATTCAATTCAATTCAATTCTAATTCTAATCTATTCTCTATTATATTCTTATTGTGCCCTATGACTATTATTAAGTGTTGTACCTGATGATTCTTGACTCTTTACTAATGTCTCTTTTCTTTTCTGTACACTGAGAGCATTTGCACCAAATACCAATTCCTTGTGTGTCCAGTCACACTTGGCCAATAAAATAATTCAATTCAATTCTATTCTATTCTACTCTTATTGTATCCTCTGACTATCATTAAGTGTTATAACACTTGGCCATTAAAGAATTCTATTCTATTCTATTCTATTCTATTCTATCCTTATTGTACCCTATGACTCTCATTAAGTGTTGTACCTGATGATTCTTGTACCTGATGATCTCTTTTCTTTTATGTAAAATGAGAACATTTGCACCAAGACAAATTCCTTGTGTGTCCAATCACACTTGGCCAATAAAGAATTCTATTCTATTTTTAAAAAAATTCCCCTTTTCAACACAGGGAAGGGACATTAGAGGCTTTAACTCGAGATGACAATTGAGCCCCAAAATTTAGGTGGCTAAATTAGACAGTTTAGTGGATTTTGCCCCGATTTCTCTTGCCGTTAAGTGAATCACTGGGGTCATTAAATTAGCAACACGGTTAAGTGAATCTGGCTTCCCCATTGACTTTGCTCATCAAAATGCCCCAGAACGGGATTGCATCCCTCCCGTCATAACTTGAGTCACTTGCCAAGCATCCGAATGGCAATCACGTGACCCTGGGGATGTTGCAACGGTCGTTAAGTGTGAAAAATGGTCATAAGTCACATTTTTTTCAGTGCTGTTGAACCTTTGAACAGTCACTAAATGAACTGTTGTAACTCAAGGACTACCTGTAACCTGCAACTTTACAACTGTCCATTTAGTGACTGTTTGAGATTACAGCAGCACTCAAAATCATGATTTAGGACCATTTTTCACACTTACCAACCATTGCAGCATCCCCAGGGATAATAGATAATCAGAGTTGGAAGGGACCTTGTAGGTCATCTAGTCCAACCCCCCGCCCAAACGGGAGACCCTACACCATTTCAGACAAATGGCAGTCCAGTCTCGTCTTGAAAAGGTGACATGATCAAAATTCAGACGCTCAGCAATTGTCTCAAATTTATGATGGTTTCAATGTCCCAGGGATCAACATGATCCCCTTTTGCATTCTCGACTTACAACAGTCCATTTAGTGACCCTGCAAAGTTACTACAGGACTGGGAAAAAGTGACTTACGACCTTTTTTCACCCTTACAACCGTTGCAACACCCCCGGGGTCACGTGATTGACATTCAGATGCTTGATAAGATGCTTGGCTCGCATTTATGACAGTCGCTGTGTCTCAGGGTCTGCTTTTGTGACCCTCATGCAAACCAAGTTAACGGGGGAAGCCAGATTCACTTTAACGGCCGTGTGGCCAATTCAACAACAGCAGGGATTTACTGAACAAAAGGTGGCGAGAAAAGTCAACATATGAGCCAAAACTCGCCAACTCGGCGTCTCAGTTAGCAATGTAAATTTAGGGCTCGGTTGCAGTCATAAGCTGAGGATTATTAGCACAGTGACTTGGCCGACAACTGTGGCAGAAAGGTTGCAAAAATGGAGCCGAACGCTGTGAACAAACCTCTCCCTGGGGCTCAATTGTGGTTATAAGTTGAGGACATCCTGCAAAGAGCCCCAAATCCTGGCTTGTTCTGTTTTGCCACCCCAACCCTTTCCTGCCCTTCATCATCTCTGACCAAGTGGCCCTCCAACCCATCCTCCCCAGCTGCAGGCCCTCACCGGAGACGGCGGGTGTTTTCTTAGGGCGGCTTTGAAATCCACCTCCTTATATTCCGTGGCCGGCTGGTTTTCACCGTGCTGCTTGAGCCGCTCGTCGGTACAGAAGTGGAAATCCATCGGCTTGGTAATGTGGCTGCTCATCTTCATGGGTTGCCCTGACCAGGAAAAAAAGAGGGAGATCGGACTAGTCAGCCAGGCCGCAATTCAAAGGCAAATGAGGTTCTTGGTGGCCCTGTCAGCTTGGCTCTTTCTCTTCTAGAACTTTTGTGACCCAGGTAGGGTGCATGATCAGTGCTGGAAGAGAGGGATGTTTGAGGAGCAAGAGGAGGAGGGGAACAAATGTAGGGTTCTTGGGGGTCTAACAGAATAATAGAGTTGGAAGGGATCTTGTAGGTCATCTAGTACAATCCCCCCCGCCCAAGCAAGAGACCTTGCACTATTTCTGGCAGAGGGCAGTCCAATCTCTTCTTGAAAGCCTCCAGGGATGAAGCTCCCACAACTTTTGAATAACAGAATAATAACAAGAGTTGGAAGGGACCTTGTAGGTCATCTAGTCCAACCCCCCACCCAAGCAGGAAACCCTACACCATTTCTGGCAGATGGCAGTCCAGTCTCTTCTTGAAAGCCTCCAGGGATGGAGCTCCCACAACTTCTGAGGGCAACTTCTGTTCCTTTGGTTGAGAGTTCTCACTGTCAGAAAATTCCTCCTTATTTTCAGGTTGAATCTCTCCTTGTTCAGTTTCCATCCATTATTCTTTGTCTGGCCTTTGGGTGCTTTAGAAAATAGCTTGACCCCCTCCTCCTCTCTGTGGCAGCCCCACAAATATTGGAACACTGTTCTCCTGTCTCCCCTGGTCCTTCTCTTCACTGGACTAGACGCACCCAATTTCTGCAACTATTCTTCATGTTTTAGCCTCCACTCCCCTAATCGTCTTTGTTGCTCTTCTCTCTACACTCTTTTATAGAAACATTTTCTTCCAGACATTTCATGACCCAGGTAGAGAGTGCTAGAATGGAGGGAGGCTTGAGGAGGAAAAATAGGTGGGCAGGGGGGAGAGAGAAAGAACTGTAGGGTCCTTGGGGGTTTTCTTCCAGGCCTATTAGAAGGTAGGAAGCATCATCATCAGTGCTACAAGGGAGGAGGAGGAGGAGAACTGTGCTCTCTGAGCTTGGTTATTTTCTTGCTGGCATTTCATTACCCAACTAGGGAACTTCATCAGTGCTAGAAAGAATTGCATATCAACAGAGAGCAAACCCTATTCCCTTCTAGCACTAAAGGCATTACCTAGTTGGGAAACGAAACTTCTACAAGACATCAAACAAGCTCCTCCTGTCTGCAAGCCCCATTTCCTTCTAATATTGATGTTAATTAGTTTGGTCATGAGATGCCTGCAAGAAAGCCACCAAAAGAATACCACAGTCCGCTCCTCCTCCTTCACTCCACAAATCCCCCTTCCTTCCAAGCATTGATGATATTACCTGGCTGGGTAAGGAAACGTCTGCAAGAAAACAACTGAACCCCAGAGAGCACCAAGAACCTCTCTGCTCAACCCCAAGCTGCAAACATTCTACTTTATCGGCGGCAGCTGACTCTTATCCAAAGCATAAGAAAAAACTGGTCAAAACTATTCTCCAAAGCACCTGAACTTAGGACAAGAATCAATGGGTGGAAACTGAACAAAGAGAGAAGCAACTTAGAACTAGGGAGGGATTTCCTGGCAGTGAGAACAATTAACCAAGGACCAGTTCAACAGAGCTACAAATAGTCTCTTCTACCACTGTGTTTCCCTGAAAATAAGACCCTATCTCATATATTTTTTCTGCCAAAAAAGGCACCAGGTCTTATTTTCAGGGGACGTCATCCACTGACTAACCTCACTTGCGTGCATCGCCCCCAGCCTCCTTGTCACAGTCAGAGGCCTTCAGGAACTTTTCATTCTGCGGCCAGCAAGTCTTTCCTGAAGGCTTCTGCAGCCGATAACAGAGCTCTGGATCAACCCAGAGTTTTCTTTTCAGTGCCAGAGGCCTTCAGGAAAGCCTTGCAGCCTTGCCAGAGGAATGGGCCGGCAAGGCAGGTCTCGGGGTGTGTGAGGCCTGGCTACAATTGTCCAAAGTTGGGCAGCTCCACCCCACCATCCCCACCCTAGCTTAATTTTTATCCGTATACTCTGGAGTGGGTGAGATCTGAATTAGGGCTTATTTTGGGGTAGGGCTTATATTGGGTGCACAAGTAAAAATCAAGCTAGGACTTACTTTTTAAAAATTTTTATCGACTTTACTGAATACAAAAAATTAAAATATACACAAAACAAAGGTTCATACAGACAAACGTTACCATAATCTCTGTGGTAAAACTAGTTAAACTTTCCTTTAATACATTTGACAGTGAGTTAAATATTTCTTAAATTATATTATGTGGCAATTATTTCTAACTTCCTATGGGTTCTCTGTTATTTATGTTCTATCAAACATAATGTTCTGTTGTTCATATTTGTTGTTGGATTATACTTATTTATTTTTACCAATGAATTCTTTCTGTTGATTGTTTAAAGTACGAAAGTCTAAGACTGACATTAACGATTCCTCTTTGTTACTGTATGTATCGTAATCTGTTTCATAAGCTTATTTTCCCCCCTTGATTCCCCTTTTCATTTTTTTTTACGTTCTAGCCAATCATACCATTTATTCCAGGTCGAGTAAAATTCTGCCTCCTCTTTTCCTTTTAATTTTAGTGTGAGTTTTTCCATTTCTGCACATTCACAATTTTTTTTGAATAATAAATTGTATTGGTGCTATAGTAGGCGATTTCCAAAATTGAGGCAGTGAGATACGTGCCGCTGTTAGGATATGGCTAATCAAATATTTTACTTTGGAGGGATAACCTTCCCTAATGATACCCAGAAGATGCAATCTAGGTTCCCACTCCAATCCACCCTAGGACTTACTTTCAAGGTAGGTTATATTTTCGGAGAAAGAGGGTAGAACATCTTATCTAAACCAGAATGGAAGAGTCTTAACTCTCAGAGGAAATGGGTCTCACAACCCCACCAAGGTCTCACCTGGTCCAGCAATGGCTACTTTGAGAGACTCCTCGTTCTTCCTCCGCAGTTCTGCCACTTCCTGTTGTAATTGCTGCATCTTCTCCAGTTCCAGTTCCTCAGTGGACTTCCCTTTAGTGGAGGGACCTCTCGTCCTGGACATGACAAAGACAATGGTGACTTTAAATGAATGAGCTGCCTAGAGCGAGCATGTATTTCAAGGACACTTCCTGTTAAGAGAAGACCAACAAGAGGGGTGTCCTCTTCCTCCACCCATAGCTGGCTGGGGAATTCTGGGAACTGAATTCCATCCACATGGACTGAAAGTTGCTGAAGTTGAGAGACATCCTCCACTTATGACCACAACTCAGCCCAACAATTCTGTTGCTAAGGGAAATGTTTGTTAAGGGAGTTTTTCCCCCATTTTATGGCTTTTCTTGCCATCGTTGTTAAGCGAATCGCTTCCAATTATTCAATTCGTGACCAGGTTGTTGAGTGAATCCGACTTCCCCATTGACTTGGCTGGTCAGGTGGTCGCAAAAAAGTGATCATGTGACCCTGGGACCGTCATAAATACAAGTTGCCAAGCGTCTGAATTTTGGTCACACAACCATGGAGATCCTACAATGGTCAGAAGTGTGGAAAAAAAACTGTCCAGGAGCCACTTTTATCAGTGCCAATGCCACTTCGAATGGCCACTAAGCGAACTGTCGTAAGTCGAGGACTATCTGCACAGCTTTTTGAACGGATTTTACAAACTTGTTGGTCTCTTGGCTTCTTCCTGTCTTCCCAGCAGGCGACAAGCCATTTAAATTACAACCGACCTCCCGTGTTATGTGCCCCAATGTGCATGCACCCACATACACCCAGATCCTGGGGAGAAAAAAGAGGAGGAGGAGAAAGGAGGGAAAAAGAAAAACCACCTCTAAAGCCAGTCACCTACTTATGCACATCGGGTGTGACAGGGTCTTGTGCGTTCTCTGGAGAGATGTTTCTGTTCAGATCAATTTGGCCCAGGTTTTCCCGATGGTTAGACCTGGGTTTTGGGGAGAGAGAAAGAGAAGGGTAGAGTGTGTGCGGAGAGAAGGAAAGGAAGGAAAGGAGGAATGGGCCGAGGACAGGCCCTTTGACTCCCCACCGTGTCCCTCTCAACGACAAGGTGAGCCCATGGGATACGGAACCCTAAAAACACCAGCACCTGGAAGTGATCCTGAAGAGCGGCCTTACCTGACGTCTTTGTGAGGCCTAGACAGCTTGGCATGCCTGGCAGAGCTAGAGAGGGAACAGGGCACGCACTCATCGTTTGCACTAACGCATGGCCACGGTTTGCACGGACATTGTGTGCTTGAGGGACAAAGCCATGGCACATTCTCTGGGGAAGAGCCAAGCTCTGATGGGACTCCCTAGTTGGGAACTGAAAGGTCTGCGAGGAAGCATCTGAGCTCAGAGAACCCCACAGTCCTCATCTTCCACCTCCTCCTGCTTGCAAACCCCACTCCCTCCTAGCACTGATCATGCCACCTAGATGGGTCATGAAACATCTGCAAGAAAACTTCCAAGCTCAGAGAGCACCAAGGACCCCACACAGTCCTCCCTCTTCCTTCTCCTCTACTCTTTTCCTTCTTCTCCACTCGGCACACCCTCCTCCCTCCTAGCACTGATGATGCCACCTAGATGGGTCATGAAACTGCAAGAGAACAACCAAGCTCAGAAAGCACCAAGGACCCCACAGTCTTCCTCCTCTTCCTCTTTTCCTTCTCCTCCACTCTGCACACCCACCCCCCTCCTAGCACTGATGATATTCTCCAGTTGGGTCATGGAAACATCTGCAAGAAATATCCAAGTTCAGAGACCACCAAGGATCTCATAGTCCTCATCTTCCACCTCCTCCTCCTCCTCCTTGCAAACCCCTCCTCCCTGATGATGTTATCTACAGTAATTTGGGTCATGAAATATTTGCAAGGAAACCACCAAGCTCAGAGAGCACCAAGGATCCCACAGTCCTCCTCCTCCATACACACCAGTCCTTTTTAGCACTGATGATGTTCCCTAGTTGGTCATGAAATGTTTGCAACAAATCCACCAAGCCAGAGAACACCAAGACCCCACAGTGCACTTTCTCCTCCTCCTCCTCCTCCTCCTCTCCACAATCTTCCCCTTCTAGCACTGATGATGTTCCCTGGTTAGGTCAGGAAACATTCGAGCTTGGAGACCACATTTCAGTGCTGAGCTACCCAGATTCTCTGAAGCCTAACTCTATCAGACAGAGCAACCCAGCACACAAGGTAGTCCTCCACTTATGACAACAATTGGGAGCAGAACCTCCATGGCTAAGCATGGGGGTTACTAAGTGAGCCCTGCTCAATTTTAGGTCTTTTGCCACTGTTTAAGAGAATCACTGCAGCGATTAGTCAATGTGCACGGTCATTATACAAATCCGGCTTCATCTTTTGATTATCCTTGCTGGAAGCGGCTGGGAAGGCTGCAAATGGCAATCCCAGGACCCTGGAAGCCTCACAAATCCGTGGCGACTGCCAAGTGTCCGAACTTGGATCACGTGGCCATGGCAATGTCACAGCATTTAAAAGTGCCAGGACTGGTCCTAACACTGTAGTCTCCTGGCCAATTGTACCATCACCATACACTAAATAAATAAATTAAAAAGAACAAATGAAGTTGCTAGATTTTTTTTTTTTTTAAAGCAAAAAACAAAACCTCACTTCCCCCACAGCCTCTGCCAGGTTTCATCCTACTAACGGGTAAAGCAAAACTCAGATGAATATTGACGACAATAGATCCTATAAGTCCTTTTGGAAGAAGAATAAGAATCCAGATTTGTTTTTATCTTTCTTAACAATTGTTAATAAGAAAGATGAAAAATTCTGGATAGTGGACGTGGCAGTACCTGGAGTCCCTTTTTCTTGGTACAGACAATCTGGATTGTTTAATGAGTGTTTGTTAATGAGGGCTACCTGTAGCTGCCCCTAAAGAGTCACCGATCACCTGCTCAGGCCTGTTAGGTTCATCTCCTTCTTGGGAGTCACCACAACCCTTGTTTCCACTTGGGGGCTGCAAGATGGGTTTAACCTAAATCTGATCCTAAGGGGCCCCATCCCAAGGAGGAGTAAGAAGAGGAGGTGGTAAAAGCAGTCTGACTGCACCCCGCTCAACGGCATTGCAAGAGCCCTGGTGTCCCGCTGTAGTGAGAACGTAGGATTGCAGGCTCACTGCCAGGAGTTCAATCCTGACCGGCTCAAGGTTTGAACTCAGACTTCTGCCCTTCTGAGGTCAGTAAAATGAGGGGCCAGATGGTTGGGGGGGGGAGAAGAGGCTGACTCTGTAAACTGCTCAGGGAGGGCTGTAAAAGCACTGAGAAACAGTATATAAGGGCTGTTGCTATCTCCCTCTCTCCCTCTGATTCTGTCTCTTTCTCTCTTGCCTGTCTCTCTAATCTATCAACCTACCTACTTACCTACTAGCATCTATTCTATATCCGGTGGCACAATAGTTAGAATGCAATACTCCAGGCTAACTCGCTGCTAGGAGTTTGATCCTGACCAAGGATGAAAGGTCCTTCCAAGGTGGGTAAAATGAGGGGCAAGAGGCTGACTCTGTAAACCGCTTAGAGAGAGCTGTAAAAGCACTGCGAAGCGGGATATAAGTCTGCTATTGCTATCTATCTCTGTATCACTTCTCTCTCTCTCACACACACACATCTATATCTATCCAACCATCTATCCAACACACATCTGTATGTATCCACATCTGTATCTATCCAACCCACCCATTTATCTATCCTCACTTATTCTATATTTGTTGAGGCAATGGTTAGAATGCAGTATTGCAGGAAAACTCTGCCGACTACCAAGAGTTCGATTCTGACCACCTCAAGGCCGACTCAGCCTTCCCTCCTTCCGAGGTCGGTCTAAAACAAGGAGCCAGATTGGTTGGGGGCCAGAGGCTAAAAATATCGCCATTGTAAACCACCTACAGAGGGCTGTAAAGCACTGTGGCGCGGTTATCTAAGTTTAAGTGCCGGTGTTATCCCAGAGACCTACATTTTCTGTTTCTTTCCAGGAGGGGGTTCGTCTTTGCTGGCCAAGGCGGTGGCAACCTTCTCTGCATAGCTTTTGGCCATAAGCCGATGCTGGGCACTCTTTCGCTGGGCCGAAAGCTTCTTGGCCACCCTAAAGGGGGAAAGAAAAAGAGTCCTTGAGCAAAAGAGAGAGGAAGGGAGGGGGGAAGAGAGTGTTGTGGCCTGCCGGTGGCCAGCAAAGCTGTTGGCAGACTCGGACAGCGAGGAAGTTGGGGAGGAACATGGGCCAGTCCTGGAGTCTGGAAAGGGCTCAGACGAGGGATCTGCATCTGACACAGAGATGGGGCCAGGGCCACCTGGGAGTTATGTGCTGACTCCGGAGCCTCCAGAATCTGACAGCAGCGAGGTAGAGGAACAGCGGGAGCCAGTTCCCAGTGTGCGCCTGCACAGAGCTGCCAGAAGGGCTCTGCGTCAGAGGCAGAGATGGGACCAGTGCCATCCGGCAGTTACCAACTGCTTTCGGAGTCTGAGATCAGTGGGGCAGAAGAACAGCTGGAGCCTGTTCCAATGTGCTCATGCATAGAGCTGCCAGATGAAGGGAACAGCTAAGGAACAAGGGTCGTCTCGGGAGTAAAGGCTCAGTTGGATGACCCCTCCCATAGGGAATAAAGAGAAGCAAAAGAGGAGTGGGATTTACAAGAGACAATTAGTTTCATTAAGGTAAAGATCTGTTCCTGACTCCTTGCCAAGTAATTGCTGCTACAGCATGGCGTTTGGAAGCTATTGGCCTGGCAACTCTCCAAGCCTGATCAAGATCTATGGTTGTGTAATCTCTTGAAAGACTGTTTGCCAGGACTTTGCTGGAGAGGAATTCGCTTTAACCCGAACAAAAGGTATTTTATCAGAATGAGTAGTCGGCTTCATGTTCTTGGGAAGCTTAGGTTAGGACAGAGAGAGGCTGGACGTTGATTTTCGGCTATGCCGGGATGCAGAGCTGCTTCAAATCCAACTGGCTATTCTTACAAGGGAAGAAAGACAGTTGAGCCTTTCCAGGTAGAGAAGCTTAACAATCTCTGGCCCCTGGCAGAAAAATGTGCTGGACAAACAAGATTTGTCATTCTTTCCATATTGATAGTACAGATAGTCCTCTACTTACAAATACCAATGGAGCCCAAAATCTGTGTCGCTGAGCAAAACAGATGTTAAGGGACTTTTGCTCCATTTTATGATCTTCCTTGCCAAAATTATTAAGGTGTGGGTGCTTCATCACTAGTTTTTAAAGAGATTAGACACAGCTGCTTGTCTGAAATGCTATGGGGGGCTGCCACTGTTGGCAAGGGTGACCTCCGAGGTCCCTTCAAACACTATTATTCTAAGAAAGAGAAAGACTAGGGGTGACATAATGAAGTCTTCCAATATTTGAGGGGCTGACCAAAGAAGAGGGGGGGGGGGTTTCAACCTATTCTCCAAAGCACCTGAAGGCAGGAGAAGCAGCAATGGGTGGGAAATTACCAAGGAGAGAAAATTACCAACTAATCAAGGAGAGAAGCAACCTAGAATTTAGTAGAAGCCTTGTGACAGTGGGAACAATTAATCAATGGAACAGCTTACTACCAGAAGTTGCAGGTGCTTCATCACCGGAGGTTTTCAAGAAATGGTAGAGGGCAGTGAGGGCAAACCTTTTAGAGACCGAGTGCCCAAGCTGCAACCCAAAACCCACTTATTTATCACAAAATGCCAACGTGGAAATTTAACCTGAATCAGGTTTTACTACCAAAAATGATAAACAAGGCAGAGTTCAGCTAAAGGATCTAAAAAAATGTGATAAATGCACTTTTATGCCACATTTTTTTCCTGCTTTTGAAATGTTACATTTAGCAGCGATAAAAAAAACTTCTTTAATATTTCTCCTTCCCTCCCTGTCTCTCCCCCTCCCTCTTTCTCTCTTTTCCTCCTCCCTCCCTTCCCCCTCCCTCCCTGTCTGTCCCTTTCCTTTCTTCCTTTCTCTTTCCCTCCCTCTTCCCTCCTTTCTCTCTCCCTCCTTTTCTTTCCTTCCCTGTCAATTTCCCCCTCTTCCACTCTCTTGCTTTACCTCCCTCTCTTCCCCCTCTTCCCCTCCCCTCCCTTTATCTCTCTGTCTCACTCTTCCCCCTTCCTCTTTTCCTCCCTCCCTCCCTCTCTTTTTCTGTGTGTTTGTCTCCCCCCATGTGTGTGCGTGCATGCGTGTGTGTGTGTGTGTGTAAAACCTCTGAACTGATGCTGGCCTGAGCAGTGGGAATCCCAGGAGCAGCACACCAACATTCAGCTGGTTGGCAGAGAGCCGAACACCGGCTAACTAGTGGGACATCACAACATCAGCAGCTCTGCAGGAAAAGCAACTGACATCCGGGAGGCGGAAGCCAACCAGCGACGATGCAGGCTCGCAATCATTGCTCCATGTCATAATGTGCTCCAGGCAGAGGGGACCCTGTCTCCTCCATTGGTGAGATGGTGGGAAATTGGCATGGGGTGGGGGCAATGTCTCTGAATGCCACCTCTGGCAGGCATGCCATAGGTTCGCCACCCCTGGTATAGGGTCTGCTGCTTAAGCAGAAGACCTCCAAGGTCTCTTCCACCTCTATTCTGACTGAGTCCAGTTAGTAACATGGTTGTTACTTAACCTGGCTTCCCCTATTTGACTGGGCTTGTCAGAATGCCCCAAAAGGAGATCATGGGACCCAGGGTCTCTGTGACTGTCATGAGTCAGTTGCTGAATTTGATCACGTGACACAAGTGTGAAAAATGGTCATAAGTCACTTTCAATGCTGCTGCAACTTCAGTCATTAAACAAATAGTTGTAAATTAAGGATCTTCATAAAGTGTAGTCTGCTATCGGTCAAGATCACTTGAACTGTTAATGCCACTTTATAATTCTGGAATATTGTCTCCAGTTTTGGTCGCCACGATTTAAAAAAAAAAATGTTGAGATTCTCGAAAGAGTGCAGAGAAGAGCAACTAGGATGATGAGGGGACTGGAGGGTAAAACATACAAAGAATGGTTGCAAGAACTGCAACCTGGCTAATCTAGTGAAGAGAAGGACTAGGGGAGACAGGATAGCAGTCTTCCAATATTGGAGGGGCTGCCACAGGGAGGAGGAAGGGGTCAAGCTATTCTCCAAGGCATCTGAAGGCCAGACTAGGAATAATGGATGGAAACTGACCAAGGAGAGATTCAACCTGGAAATAAGGAGGAATTTCCTGACAGTGGGATCAATCAAGGGATGGAACAGAAGTTGCCTTCAGAAGTTTTTCAAAAGAGACTGGACTGAAGCATATCCTTCTATTTCTGTGCTGGCCACTTTTTACAGAGGCACGACTGAGATTGTTTTAACAAACTGCATCCCTGTTTGGTTTGGTGGCAGCACCTCAGATAGAAAGTCCCTACAGAGAGTGGTGATGACAGTAGAGAAGAGTATAGGAAGCTTCCTTCCCATTATTCAGGATGCTGCTTATAAGCGCCGGGTGCTTAGAGCTGGAAGCCTTGTTAGAGACCTCACACACCCACTTCACTTTCTGTTTCTGTTGCTCCCCTCTGGGAGGGGATTTCAAACTATTTCTTGCAGGACTTCCACATTCTGTAATGGCTTTGTTCCCTGCCAAATCCATCTGGTAAACTCGCAAGATAGTTTTTCTCTCACCAGATATATGCATACACCTAAACTAAAACTGTGTTGTTTCACTATGTCATATAATATAGTGGGTATATGCATAATTTTCTATTTATTTTGCCTTGGTTATGTAGTGTATATTGGAAGTGGCTCTTTGGGAGCTGTATGCAATGAAATTTCATTTTAATGTATGCCGGTTAGTGTACATTCAAGTGACAAAGTTATTTTAAGTTTATCTATATCAATCAATCAATCAATCATCTATAGGGAAGGGGTTTCAAATTATTTCTTGCAGGACTTCCAGATTCTGTAATGGCTTTGTTCCCTATCAAATCCATCTGGCAAACTCGCAAGATTTGTTTCTCTCACCACGTACATGTATTCATCCGAACTAGACTATGGCACTTCTCTGTCATATAATATAGGTGGGTATATTCATAATTTATTT
Organism: Laticauda colubrina; assembly: GCA_015471245.1. NCBI lineage: Eukaryota > Metazoa > Chordata > Lepidosauria > Squamata > Elapidae > Laticauda > Laticauda colubrina. The sequence goes on from BLBF01000069.1 coordinate 2,372,839, forward strand.
GCATGTTTATGTAGTGTATATTGAAGGTGGTGACCTTTTGAGAGCTATATGCAATGAAATTTCATTTTAATGTATGCCGATTAGTGTACATTTAAAGTGACAGTAAAGTCATTATCTAAAGTCTAACCAGCCAAGAACTAGAAGAAATGTCCTGACAGTGGGAACAATTCATAAGGACAACAACATGCCTCCAGAACTTGAGCTCCATCATTGGAGGTTTTTAAGAGACTGGACAACCATTTGTCTGAAATGGTATAGGGCTTCCTGCTTGAACTGGGGTGTGGGGGTTAGGACTAGAAGACCTTCAAGGTCCCTTCCAACTCTTTGTTATTCTCTTACAGGCAGTTCTGGAGCCCCAAAGCTGGAGGAACATCCCATTCCAGAAGAAGGGAGAGTCTATGCGAGATGGCATCCAAGAAGCAGAACCTTCTTACCTTCTGGGAGGTGGTACATTCTCCTGTCTGGTCGGGTGCCACTCCTCCATTGAACGCACCACGTTGGGAGGGACTTCATTTGGCATCTCCACCTCCTGATTGTCATTCTCCTTCCCATCTAAAGGCAGGGTGACATAGAGGATATTTTTCAGGCAAGAGATCTAAGCAAAGTGATGGAACCAAGCATGGTCCTCACCGGAACTGTAAGTCTCCTGGAGAAGAATGGAATTTTACGTTGGAAGAGACCGACACTTGAGGAGACTCCTAGCCCTTTCACAGTCTGCTCTCCGCACACCAAAGAAGAGCTATCAGCATCCAGAGATCATCTGCTGGCCTCAGGAGAGGACAAGACAGAAGCTCATGCAAACTCTCCACATGGGAGACTCTGCATTTTAAGATCCAAGAGAGGCGCCCCCCAAAGGCCGAGTTCCCACAATTTGCCGTACCTAAGTTAAAACGGTTTGCGGGGGGACTCCGGGATGTAGCCCGAAGAAGGGAAGGGTGCCTCCGCTCCCAAGGAATGTCTTGAGTCTCTGTAAGGATGTTGGTGGGATTCAGAGAACCAAGAAGTCCCAAGTCAGGGCTGGATGGGAGGCCTCACTGAGCCCCAGAACTGGATCGGTTGGGTCTCAAGGAAGCATCTCACCTGATTTCATCATGGGTGAGATCACAGCACAGGGAAGGTTAGATCTCGATGGCAATACTTTGGGTTGGATGCCCGACGTACCCATCTCTGCTGTTGGGGTCATCAAGGCGGCAGATCGGGCATCTGGAAAAATAGTTACGATCCTAGCAGGGTCCTCCATGCTACGAGGCAGCCAACCATCAAGCACCTCTGGTCTAGCGGTTAAAGCATCAAAATGCAAACTGGGAGACGGGGAGTTCTAGTTCCAGCATTAAGCAGGAAAACTGGCTGGGTGACTTTGGGCTTATCACCAGGAGACTGGGAGTTCTAGTCCCGCCGTAGACATGTAAGCCAGCTAGGGGACTTTAGACCAATCATTTGGAGTCAGTGAATTCTAGTTCTCCTTATGCATGAAACCCAGCTGGCCCCTCCCTGAGAGACAGGGACTTCTAGTCCTACTTTAAGCAAGAAAACTGGCTGAGTGACTTTGGTCCAATCACCGAGAGATGGTTAGTTCTACTTCTGCTTAGGCATAAAACTCAGCTGGCCACTCACTGGGAGACAGGGAGTTCTAGTTCCAGTAATAAGCATGAAAACTGGCTGGGTGACTTTGGATCAATCACCAGGAAACGGTGACTTCTAGTTTTGCTTACACATGAAGCCCAGCTGGCTACTCACTGGGACAGGGAGTTCTAGTCCCACTGTAAGCACAAAAACTAGCTAGGTAACTGGGCAAATCACCAGGAGACGGTGACTTCTAGTCATGCCTTAAGCATGAAAACCAGCTAGGGGACTTTAGGCCAATCACCAGGAGATGGCGAGTTCTACTTCTGCTTAGGCATGAAGCCCAGCTGGCCAGTCAAGCTCTCTCTCAGACCAACCCATGTCACAGGGATGTTGTTGTATAAAAAAATAAAGGAGGAGGGTGTGTTGGATACGTTTGCTGCCTTGAATAATAAAAATAACCGGTGGGGTACAAAGAAAAAACCACGGAGCATCAGTCATAACGCTCCCTGCCCTTCCCACCTAGAAAACGCAGGAAGGAGACCAACAATTAGTTTGGCCTCTTGGCAAGCAGCACGCCCACCTCCCGGGCTGTGGAGTGGGTACTCACCAAACCAGGCATCAATGTTAATGCTCCGGTCATCATTCATATCTTTGAAATCAAGGCACATATCGGGAACATCGTAAGAATATGTCTCCCGAGACATTTTAATCTCTTCTTCTGAAATCAATGCCTGCAAAGAAAAAGAGAGGCCACGTTTAGAATTTAGAATAGAGCTGGGAGGGACCTTGGAGGCCTTCTAGTCCAGCCTTCTGCTGAAGCAGGAGACCCTGGACCATTTTGGATAAATGACTGTTCAATCTCTTTTTAAATACCCCCAGTGATAGAGCACCCACAAATTCTGGAGACAATTCCTCCCTAATTTGAGGTTGTTTCCCTCCTTGGTTAGTTTCCATCCATTGTTTCTTGTCCTGCCTTCTGGTGCTTTGAAAAAGTTGACTCCCCCCTTTTTGTGGCAGCCCCTCAAATATTGGAAGACTGCTATCAAGTCACCCCTAATTCTTCTCTTCGTTTGACTAACTATAGCCAAATTCTGCAATTATTCTTCATATGTTTTAATCTCCAGGCCTTTAATCTTCCCAGTTGCTCTTCTCTGCACTTTTTCCAAAGTCTCAGCATCTTGTTTGCAATGTGGTGACCAAAACTATTGCAACATTCCAGGTGTGGCCTTACTAAGGTTTTAAACTGTCATAGCAATACTTCACGTGATTTTGATTCTGTGTCTGTTTGTGCAACCAAGGATTGTGTTGGCTTTTTTGGCTGCCGCCGCTGCACACTACTGGACATTGTCCAAGGGGAAAAACTACATGATGCCCCTGGGCACCAGAGGGTCCAAATACTCTTTATGGGCATTCTGTCCTCCTTTGTTTCGTAAAGTCTTTATAGCCCATAAAATGGAACTTTGTATGCTACAATAAGAAGAACTCTATAAAGAATCCTAAATGCAGCAATTGGGGCCATAAAGCTCTCACTGGAATGGGAGTGTGCTTGTGGTCGGTATAGCGTGCATGTGTGTGTGCATGTGTGTGTGTGTCTTGCCTTCATGCCAATAAAAATCTTTCTTTACTGGCCAGATTCATTATGGCAGCCATTGATACTCTTTTTCATGCTCGATGGCTGCTACTCCCATTTTACAACCCCGAAGACAGGTATTTCTCAGCTTACGACCATCTGTTTAGTGACCTTTCAAAGTTACAAAGGGACTGAAAAGGCGACTTACGTTTTTCCCGTTGCAGCCTCCCCAGGATTACATACTCAAAATTCAGGCACTTTTGTTGAGTAGATTGATATTTGAAATTAGAGAACAAGAAGATAAACAATTTTATAAAATTTGGGATCTATTCTATCAATGGTTAGACAATAAAACATGGTAATGAAATATGGAGACTTTTAGAACATAATGAACATATAAAGATGTATTTTTTATTATATCTATAAAATAATTAGAGGATAGATTTGAGATGGAAATATGAACTGTCATAAAACAAATTAAGTAAAATATGGATTATCTTGTAAAATATGAATAATAGTATAGTCAAATGATCAATAATGATATTCATGTATCTAGGAATATTTGACAATATGGGAACATATACAATGTAATTGTAATTGAAGACTATGAAGTGGAAGCACAAAACAATTTGTAAATCAACCGACACACTGTATGCACACATGGTTTGATGTTTTTATGTTGTGTTTGTTTATGTTTGTCTTAAAAAACAATAAAACGTTTTAAAGAAAATTCAGGCACTTGACAACGGATTCCTGTTCACGACGCTTGCAGACGGTTCCTGGGATTACGCGATTCCCCCTTTTGCAACCTTCTGACAAGCAAGGTTAATTGGGAAGCCGGCTTCACTTCACAACCATGCGACAGATTTAACGACCGCAGTGATTCGCTTAAGAAATGTGGCAAGAAAGATTGTAAAGCGAAGCCCAGATCACTCAGCCATTGTCTTGCTTAGCAATGAAAACTTGGCGGCTCAGGAAGTGAGAGAAATGGCCATGCCGCTTTTTCCCAAAGCTGTGCTGATCGTCCTCGACCTACAATCGTTCCAAGTTACAAAGGAACAGAAAAGTGACTTACGACCATTTTGCACACTTATAACCTTTGCAGCCTTCCCGGGGTCACATACTCAAAATTCAGGCATTTGGCCATACTTATGGAACAGTCTTGAAATGAATGGTCATGAAGTCGAGGACCACTCGTAATATCTGGCTCTTCTAATCCAGAAACTGGCGGTGGCCGCTCGAGATGGTCACAGTGAGAGCTTTCCAAAGTCACCCAGGTCTACTCTTTTTGGAGTGCAAGGTCTCCACGGACAGCTGGGATCCCGGGTGGCATTACCCTGGATTTATGTCTGCTTTTACTCAACTAGCATATTTGACATGTGGGCCGGTTGCCCAGGTGTTACCAGGCCATTAGCAGGTGCCACTCTCATCCTTAAAACCTCGGCCTCCCCTCGCTGCAAGGTGGACAATTGCCAACTTCAGGTGGGGAACAAATCCCCCCTCCAAATGGCATTTGGTTGCAAAGGGGCAGAAGCCTTGGCCCATAAGATGCCAACCTTGCCCCTCTCACAACCCAAAATTGTAGTGATCCAAGCGCCCCAGAGGAACGGAAACATAGCAGAGCTGAAGGAAAGGAACAGAAACATGACAGCCGGGCTGGAATGAGATCTGTTCTTCACCCCCCCACCCCGCGGGTGGGGATCGCATTTCTGTCAACACTCCTATCTTAAAAAAAAAAATGGTAATAATAACTGCGTCATCGGCGTTCTTCTCGCCCACTCATCTCAACAAGCTGAGCTGCCAAGTATGATGAGCAGGCATCACGTTTCAGAAATGTTTGGGCCCCCCACCCAAAGCAGCGTCTCCAGGACACCATCCCTCGCTTGGCGACGGAGTGACCATGGCCAGAGAGGCAACTGGAGGTGGACCGGTGGGAGATGGTGGAAAGAATCCCCCTCCGTGATTTCCAGAGTGGACATTAGTGGACACTTTTCAGCCCAGCTTGGGCTGCTGGCAACTGGAGCACCCCCTGATGCTAGAATTCCCATTGCAAAAACCAAGGTGCAATACGAATCATTTATTGAACACAAGTACAACACACACACCCAAGGGAGCCCATCATTTCTGCTGCTAAGTGGGATATCGGTGAAGTGGACACTTGTGTTATGCAGGCAAGTCCTCGACTTACAACCACAATCCATGGCCAACATTTCTGCAGCCTAAGTGAGACGTTTGGGAAGGGAAATTTGCCCCATTTTACGACATTTCTTGCCTCGGTTGTTAAGTGAATCACTGCAGCTGATAAGTTAGCCACCCGGCCGGTAAGTGAATCTGACACACACACCCCCATTGACTTTTGCCGGTTAGAAGGTCCCAAAAGGGGATTAAATAGGATAGAACAACGGTCATAAATACAAGTCAGTTGCCAGACGTCTGAGTTTTGATCACTGGGATGCTGCAAAGGTCATAATTGTGAAAAACAGTTTTCCAGTGCCGTCGCCACTTTGAATGGTCACTAAATGAACTGTTGTAAGTTGAGGATGACCTGTATACAATTGGCCCCCTCTGGTCCAAGAGCCAAAACCAAACTGTTCCTGCTGATAAGAGAACGTGAAGACCCCTCAAAAGCCCATTCAGAAGGATTCTCAGTCACATTTCGCTTCTCATCCAAGAAGCTTCTTCTGTTCTGAGCTGAAGAATTGAAGCAGATTCTTGGATGAGAGGCGAAACGGCTTCAAGGGGGAAAAAAAGGCCAGCTGCCTTTGGAAAAAACCCCTTTGGGACATCCAGAGGGGCATCCTTTCCCCAATGCCCAAGTTGCCAGTCATGGCTGGCTTATGCTAAAAATCCGGGCTAATTCTGCTTCTCCGGTGTGCCCGAAGGGGCATCAGAGCCATTTCTGGAATTGGGCATTCATCCAAAGGGGAAGATCAAAGTGGTGCCAGGATTTCCCAGGCTCCTTCGCTGCCCGCCCCAGCCTGTCCTGGCCACAGATCCGTGTCTCCCTTCCCAGCAACCCAAAAATAAATGCCCCTGACATTGTGTGCCCTGTAATTTGCACCCCCCCCCCTTTCTCCAACAAGCTTTGAGCAACATCATGTTAAAAATAGGTGTTAAAGGGAAAGCAGAAACTTTTGAGCCTCCTGCAAAACCCTGGCCAGCGAGTCCCTAAGATGACCCACCTTACAGGGCCAGGAACAGAAGGCTAGCTTTTTGTCCCGCCGGCAGAAGAGAAGAAAATCTCTGTTTCAGTGCCCCCATGCAGCCAGGCTAAAGATTTGGTGGCTTTTCTGAGTCAAAGAATTCCTCCAGGTTGCATCTGGTGCCACTGGCCCAGGATGGGGAAAGGTGGACCAATTTAATTAAAGAGCCATTTCAATAAGAGAATTTTTATAGCTCAGGCTTGAATGAGGGCTCCTTGGGTGCTCTTGGAGCTTGGTTGTTTTCTGGTAGACGTTTCATGACCTAAATTAGGTAACATTATCAATCCTAGAAGTAGAGTATGTGAGGAGGAGGAGGAGGGGGGGGCAGTGGCTGTAGAGTTCTTGGCCCTCTGAGCATGGTTGTTTTCTTGCAGACATTTCAGTACCAAACCATGTAACATCATCAGTGCTAGGAAGAGAGTGAGATTTGTGGAGTGGTGGAGGAAGGAGGACAATCACTGTGTGGTTCCTGGCACTCCCGGAGCTTGTTTTGTTTTGTGGCAGATGTTTCATGTTACCAACTAGGTAACATCATCAGTGCCAGTAGGGAGCAAGGTTTGCTGTTTATATTCTAGTGGCTTGCCCTGCAGAGTTGGTGGGGACCTAGATTCTTTGGTTAGGCTGTTTACTGTTAGCTTGTTTAACAGTGCCTTGATTGGGGTATTGTTTACTACTTGATTGTTGGTCTGATATTAATCTTGGACTTATTTTCCACTCAACTGGGTGCTGGAGGGGAGGTGTTCCAGTCTTCTTGTTCCCTTTTTAACTTTTTTGACTATATATTCTTTATGTGTATATGTCTGTTGATGGCTAATTGGTCAGCGTACCAGGGTGCCAGAAATTGCTTAGTTTTGACTAGATGATCAGAGTTTCCCAGATGAAACTATGGTTAGGTCTGTTCATATGTTATGAAAATGAAGTGTTTTCATCAAGTCTTTCAACTGCTGAGCTGACTCCACTCCCTTCCAAGTACTGATGTTACCTACTTTGGCTAATGAAATGTCTTCAAGAGAAGAACCAGTCAGAGAGCATCAAGGACCCTGGTCGTTCTCCTCCTCCTCCTCCTTTCTCTCCTAGCACTGATGATGTTACCTAGTTGGGTAATGAAATGTCTGCCAGAAAACAAAACAAGCTCAGAGAGCATCAAGGACCCCCACAGTCCTCCTCCTCCAGCCCCATCCAAACCCCACTCTCTACTAGCACTGATATTACCTAGTTGGGTCAGGAAACAAGAGCCCAGCACAGGAAGCACCAAGGGCCTCTTAGAGTTATTTTAATTAGCAATCTAACACTTTTCAATCAAGCCCAGTTCCTTCCCCTGACAGGCCAGACCGAATCCATCAATCATCTCGACAGTTCACGCAGCCAGGATTTCAAATACTGCTGCCAAGTTGCTGCCTTGGAGAGCAGCTCTCTCCTTTGGTGACTTGATGGTAATGTACAGTCCAATTTTCCTCCTGCCTGTCACCCCCGGAGGGCTTAACAGATGCATCCAACATCTCTTCAACAGCCACAACGTTTGCGTAAATCTGCCCCAATTTAAATCGGGAGCAGGAGCATCCACCAAAGTAAAAAAAAAAAAATTAAAGTCACATGACATGATGGAAGCGCTGGCTGTTTCGTGCAAGAGCCGCATCAAAATGGCGATGGAACTTTGGAGGCACCATTGTGGCAGCCACCTTGACTTTTGTGACTAGACAGGCAATTCCTCGATTTACGACCAGTTACTTAGCAAAGGTTTGAATTTATGATGGATTACCCCAGGGGGATACAGGTAGTCCTCCACTTATTACCACACTTGAGCCCAAAATTTCTATCGTGAAGCAAGACAGTCAAGTCATTAAGATCAGCCTTGTATACAAATAAATGCGCTAAAAATAAGAGCTTGCAAAGTAAGAGCTTTCTTGGGATGCTATGTTCGGCCTGACCCTGAAGGAGGAATCCTGGCCTGCTCCGGGTCAGTGCTGCGACTTTGCTGCCCAAATCAACAGTGGCTTGTGGGCTGCCAGGGGAACTGGCAAGCTGGCCACTCTTGAGAAGGTTACCCAATCGCTGGCAAGACTTGATCAATCAATCAGAATAGAGCTGGAAAGGACCTTGGAGGTCTTCTAGTCCAACCACCTGCCCAGGCAGGAAACCCTAGATCATTTTACACAAATCATTTGTCCAATCTCTTCTTAAAAACCGCTGGTGAAACCCATGGCTTCTGGTGGCAAGCTGTTCCACTGGCTAATTGTTCTGTCAGAAAGTTTCTCCATAGTTCCAGGTTGCTTCTCTCTGTGATGAGTTTCCATCCGTTGTAGAGATTCTCCATCCTCCAAGTCATGGTTGCTCCAAAGGTGCTTTTTCAGGAGGCAACTAGACTTTGTTTTTTCTTTTGAAGACATTTCCCTTCTCATCCAAAAAACTTTTTCAATTCTGACTGGCTAGTAAAGAAGGGACATTTACATCCTTTTAGAGCAGTGGTCCCCAAACCTTTTTTGTACCAGGGACCAGTTTCACGCAGAAACACTTTTTCAAGGACCGGCAAAATCAATTCTTCCCCAATAGTAAAGGGCTTCTTTACTATTTCTTTACTAAAAACATATTTTGATATATATTTTAATCACGATTGTTCATTCTTTGCAGCCTGATACAAAATGATCCACGGACTGGTACCAGTCCAGGGCCTGGTGGTTGGGGACCCCTGTTTTAGAGGGATGTTGAAACAATTGGAGGTTTTTCTGTGTCCTGAGTGGTGCAAATGGTTCCTGTAGTCTGCATTGTTTTTCCATTCCAAATGTGTTCATCCCAAATTGTACAGCTAAAAGTCCATCCGTTGTTCTTGTCTTGCCTTTGGAGAATAGCCTGACCCCCCCTTCTTTGTAGCAGCCCCTCAAATATTAGAAGGTTGCTCTCATGTCCCTATTCTTTCTTTTCATTAAATTAACCATCCCCAGTTCCTGCAACCATTCTGCCTACGTTTTTCTCTCATTTTTCAGATGTTTTGACTCAGGGATGTCTAGATTGTGGTTTGATGACAACGCTGTGCCAGTAAGCAGAGCCAGGACCGGCAGGGAGGCAGACAGGCAGGGAGGTGCAAGCCAGAGGTCCATAAGCAGAAAGAAAAAACCGTTCATAAGCTTGGACCCTTTCCAAAACAAATTAGACCCAAGCTAGACACTTACCCCCGGGTCCACAATGCAGGTAGTCAACTTATGATCGATCACAACTGAGTTCAAAGTTTCTGTTGTTGAACAAGACAGTTGTTAAATGAGTTTTGCCCCATTTGATGGCCTTTCCTGCCCCTTTTGTTAAGCGAATCAGGGCACAGTTGTTAACTTGGTCGCACGGCCATTAAGTGAATCTGGCTCCCCCCATTGATTTGGCTTGTAACTTCGAATGGTCACTGAATGAACTGATGTAGATAGAGGACTACCTGCATAGATTCCCATTAAAGTACCAGGCTAGAAAAAGCAGAGGTCTGTGAGTTCTAGCCCTACCTTAGCCATGAAAGCCAACTGGGAGACTGTGGGTGAATCTCCAGGAGAGAGAGGGAGTTCTAGTTTTGCCTTAGGCATGAAAACCAGCTGGGTGACCTTGGGCCAGTCCCTCCCACCTCACGGGGTTATTGTTGTGGGGAAAACAGGAGGAAAAAAGGGTGTTACATATGTTCCTCGCCTTGAGGTATTTGCAAAAATAACAGAGGCAGGTTACAAATAAATAATTGATCACTACTTAAGCGCAGGACCCTTTTAATACACTGTTGTGGAAGCTGGTTAGGCAAAACAGCTGCATTAGAAGTGTCACCAACCGGCTAGGAAATGAAATATAGAACAGTCCCTTCCTATCTTTCCTCCAATCCCTGGCCAAACACAAGCCCCAGGGAGCACTTTTGAAGGAATCCCCCCCTCACATGCCGGAGACTATGCCCTCTGTATGCTTGGCACTTTTCCAAACCTTGGGTCTCCCTTAAACCTCCCCTATTTTGTACTATGTTGCCCACGATCCCTCACCCATATGGGCCTTGAAGTCTGCAATGCAACAACTCAGAGGAAGGCTGTATTAGCTCCACTCCCTCCTCCTTCTCACCATGTTGCAGCAAAGATAAATCATTCAGTAAAGAGGACCCTGCCTTTGGCTGCTTTGTGCAAGGCAAATAGAATGGTGTTAAATGAGCAGTCACAAACGCTTGCCAATTTCTAAAGATATCTTCCCAGATTTCAAGATCAACAAATCCCAAAAATTAAAATAAAGTCTTGTGGTCCTTAAAAATACATAACAGTTCTTATTATTGCTGCTGTGGGAAAATCAGGGGAGGGACTCCAAGTTTGTGATTTTACACACATGTACACCGTGGAGTTTGTGCAAATGAAGCCTCCAGCTTTATCTAAATGGACTACAAAGGAAGAGTTAGAGGTGTACAACCTGATAAATAAATGCTGGGCAGAAAAACCAAGGGCTGATTTGGAATACCTAAAGGAAGTCCTAATCTAACAAGAGTTCCTTTGGTGACCATTCACAGTTACAACGGCACCGAAAAAGGGACTTCTGACCATTTTTCCCATTTATAACCACTGCAGCATCCCCCTGGTCATGTGATCCCCATTTGTGACTTTCCAAGAAACCAGATTTACTTAACAACCATATGACTAGACTAGGCTGCAGAACAGAACAGACTCATATTTATGGAGGTTGCAATATCTCAGGGTCCCGTAAATCCCCTTTTGCGGCTTGTTGACAAGCAAAGTCAATGGGGAAAGCACGTTCACTTAACAACTGTGTTACTAATTTATCCACTGCAGTGATTTGCTCAACAATTGTCATAAAATGGGGCAAAACTCACTTAATAAGCATCTCGCTTAGTAACAAATGTTGGGCTGCATTGTGGTCGTCAGTCGATGACCAAATATTTATACACATAAATCAGCCAGATTAAGGCTGACTCATTATCTAGTTCCCAAACAGGCTAAGATACCAATGAGTTCTCATGCCAATCACCAAGAGGCAGTGAATTCTGATCCCTTCCAGCACTGATGATGTTCCCTAGTTGGGTTATGAAACATCTGCAAAAACAAAAACAAAAAACCCAAGCTGAGAGACCAGCAAGGACCCTACCCTCCTCCCTCGCCCTTCTCATTTTCTTCCACCCTGCAAATCCCACTCACTTCTAGCACTGGTGAAGTTCCCTAACTGGGTCATGAAACATTTGCAAGAGAGCACCAAGGTCCCCACAGCCCTCCTCCTCGCAAACCCCACTCCCCTCTAGCAGTGATGATGTTCCCTAGTTGGGTCATGAAACATCTTCAAGAAAGCAACCAAGCTCGGAGAGCACCAAGGACCTCACAATCCTCCTTTTCCTCCACCCACTCCCCTTCCTTTGCTTCCTCTCCCCTTCACCACTATTCCTCCTCCTCTATTCCACACTGATGAGGTTACCTAGCCGAATAATGAAAAGTCTGCAAGCGAACGAATAAGTTATCATCCTCCTCCTCTTTACAACCCCCCCTCCCTTCTACCCCTGATGGTGTTACCTAGTCAGGTTATGAAATGTCTGCAAGAAAACCACCAAGCTAACAGAGCAATAAAGACCCACAGAAACCCCCACCCCTTCTACACTGGTGATGTTCCTCCTCCTCCTCCTCCTC
>BLBF01000069.1:2387552-2401114 GCA_015471245.1 Laticauda colubrina
TAATAATAATAATAATAATAATAATAATAATAATAATAATAATAATATCTGCAAGCAGATAACATCTTGAATGGAAAAGTAAAAGAGTCAACACAAAAGGAATACATCAGGAATACATTTTAATACACAAAATATTAAAATCAAAGCTGAATGCTGGAAACATAAATAAAGCCATTAATACATGGGCAGTTCCAGTGATATGCCACTCAGCTGAATCACCAACTGGACTGTGGCTGAACTGGAAAACCTGGACCGTAAAATGCACAAACGTTTGAACATATACTATGCTTTACATTCACAAAGTGACACTGACAGGTTCTACCTGCCAAGAAGAATTGGGGGCAGAGGACTATTGCAAAGCCATCAAATTGTAGAAGAAGAAAAATGAATTTTGAATGGCAATGTGAATCAAAGTACAGAAAAATTGCTGCAGGCTGTGAAAACAGAGCACATTATAAAAACAACAGAAACAAAGGCAGAATATAAGAAAAAACAGCTGGATGACAGATTAAACAGATGGAAAACCAAAGCTTTGCATGGACAGCAGTTGAAAAACATTGAAGGAAAATGCAGTAACAACTTGACATGGGCATAGCTTAAGATGGGAACCATCAAGAAAGAAACGGAAGGTTTAATACCTGCTGCTCAAGAACAAGCACGACAAACTAATGCCAGGAAAGCAAAGATACAAAAATCTACTGACAATCCAAACTGCCGACTTTGTATTGACAAAGTTGAAACCATTTCACATTTGATATGTGAGTGCAGCAAAATCGCACAAACTGATTACAAAGCTAGATACGACCGAGTTGCTAAACTAATCCACTGGTCATTTGTGAAAAACTACAACTTACCTGTATCCGAAAAGTCATGGGAACATAAAGGTGAAGATCTTGTGGGACTTTCAAATACATACGGATCGTCATTTGGAACACAACATGCCAGATGTCACAGTTGTCGAAAACCAAGGTGTACAATTTATTGATATTGCTGTATCAGGTGATGCCAGAGTTGAAGAAAAAGAACTGGAAAAAAACCCACGAAATATTTTGAGCTGGCTATTGAAACTACGTACTTATGGATGAAACATGTAATAGTGATACCCATTGTCATCAGGGCACCTGGCACCATGTCCAAGGTTTTTGCAAAATACATCAAGAGGTTGCAGCTTCCTGCAGTAACACAAGTGGGACTGCAATAAACAGCGCTACTCGAAACATTGTACATCTTAAGAAAATATTTGCTTGATACCTAGTATGCTGGCAGCAACCCATATCAATCATTAGCACCCGTCAATGATATTTGTGATACATTTTTAAATGTTCAGTTGACTGAGTTTCATGTTTAATGAATAAAAGAGATCATACTAATGCTAATAATAATGGCATGCAATAATTCTATTCTGATGCCATTCTTGAATTGAAGCAGTGTAGTGGTTTAGGGGAGAAGATGCTCGCCTCCTACTTGGAAGGTTGAGAGCTCAATCCCAGGCAGTGACAGATGTTTCTCTATCAGGGCACAAAGAGAAAATACTTATCTGCTGTGAACTTTGCATAGGTGTCAAGGAAGGGCATCTGGCCAGTAAACGCTCAGCTCCATTCACTCGCCCTGACTCCACCTCCATAAAAAGGGATTCCAGGGTTGTAAAAAGAAAACATTCTATCTGCACCAGCTTATTTTTTTATTTTCAAATTTCTGAAGAAATCCTGGAATGCTCTTCTCTGGCTTTCCCTCCTTGCTGACATTTTCCCAGATATTACTTGTATATGAGCCTCGGTGGTGCAGTGGTTGGAGCGCAGTATTGCAGACTACTTCTGCTGACTGCCAGCTGCCTGCAATTTGGAAGTTCAAATATCACTAGGCTCAAAGTTGACTGACTATGCCTTCCCTCCTTCCAAGGTCGGTAAAATGAGGACCCAGATTGTTGGGGGCAAGAGGTTGGCTCTATAAACCACTTAAAGAGGGCTCCTCCTTCCTTCCTTCCTTCCTTCCTTCCTTCCTTCCTTCCTTCCTTCCTTCCTTCCTTCCTTCCTTCCTTCCTTCCTTCCTTCCAAAGGTTGACTCAGCCTTCAATCCTTCCAAGGTCAGTAAAATGAGGATCCAGATGGTTGGGGGCAAGAGGCTGACTCTGTAAGCCACTTAGAGTGGGCTGGAAAGCACCATGAAGTGATATACAAGTCTTAAATGCTATTTCTACATCAATTTGATCATAATGCCCTACTGAGCTTCCTTCCTCTCCCCCATCCCTGCCCATTTTAAAAATGTCATGTTATTGTAATTCCTCTATTTTTTATTATTTGATTTCTTCGTTACGGTTAAGTTCACATTTTAAAAAAATCATTTTTCTTCCCATTTTAGTGTCGTAAGCTGCCCAGAAATGGCTCCATGGCAAGATTGTCTGCAAATACATTGAAGTCAGCTGGGTGACTTTAGCAAACATCAGGAATCGGTGGATGTCTATTGTTGCCCCAAAGATACTTTTTAAAGAGGCAACTGGACTTCCTTGTTTTTCTTTGAAGGCATTTCGCTTCTCATCCAAGGAGCTTCTTCAGTTCTGACTGGATGGAGGAAAAGGGAAGGATTTCTACTTCTTGCAGACAGCTGGTCATTTGCATCCTTTCAGAGGATTGTTGAGGTCATTTGGAGGTTTGTCTGTGTCTTTAGAATCACCTGAGTGCTGCAAATGGTTCCTGTAGTCTGCAATTTTTTTCTTTGGAAATCCATTCATGCTACACCATTCGAAGGGTGTTCATCTCAAAGTGCATGGCTAAAAATTTATGGAGGTTCTCTGTCCTCCAGGTCCTGCTTGTGCCAAAGGTGCTTTTTTCAGGAGGCAACTGGGCTTTCTTGTTTTTTCTTTCAAAGACATTTCACTTCTCATCCAAGAAGTTTCTTCAGCTGTGACTGGATGGTGAGGAACTAAAGGATTTGTACTCCTTGCAGACAGCTGGTCGTTTGCTTCCTTTTAGAGGGTGTTTGAGGCCACTTGGAAGTTTATCTTTGTCCTCAGGGTCAGCTGAGTAGTGCAAATGGGTGTGGAACCTTCTTAGAACTGTTGAAAGGACTATGGATTTTTTTTTTTTTACAACAAAAACAACAAATAAAACCATCTTTCAGTTTTACAGTGTGTCGGTTGGGTACATATATCTTGTGCATATACTACAATGCATTTCTTATTTATTTATGTTCATAGTTTAATTAACATTTTACATCATATTGTTATATCATTGTATCATCCTTAAAATTTTAGTTTCAATCCTAGTTTATCTTTCAAAAACAGGGGTGTGCTAAAGTGCACCATTGTGCCTACCATCCCTGTCCTATTGTCCCCATTTATTTATACCTATTTCCTATATTCTTACTCATGTTTATACTTATACCTATTATCCTGTAAGCGATTGAAAAATCAAATAAATAAATCAAATAAAAAATAAAAGGAAGGAAAGAAGGAAGGAGGGAGAATGGAGGGAGAATACCCATTCCTAAGAGGTCTGTAAGGGGTGTGCATAAGTGCACCATTGTGCCTACCATCCCTGTCCTATTGTTCCCATTTATTCGTACCTATTTCCTGTATTCTTCCTCACGTTTATACTTATACCTATTATCTTGTAAGCGATTGACAAATCAAATAAATAAACAGTTCCCAATATTTACTGTTATATTCATATTACTTATTCAAAAATAATTATATTGTGTGATTGCTACAACGTATTTCAACTTCTTACTCTTCTAACCCAAATAAATCCCAAATCTTATAAAACTCCTTTTCCACCTGTTCTCTAATTGCCTATTAATCTACTCATTTTTGATTATTTAATCAAATCTACTCATTTCCATTATTTTCTTGATCGTTTCCTGGTCAGAATTTTCTCATTTTTCCAGTGTTGTGCAAAATACAATTGAAAGGACTCTGTTGTGGAGCTGTGCTTTCTGCAGGGTTTCCATCCTGCATCCCTTCACTCAATCGTGGCTCAGTTGTGGTCATTAAGTGGAGGACTACTTGACTAGGAGGAGAGCTGTGTAAGTCTACGTGGGCAACAAGAAGCTGAAGCTCATGAAATCTTTTGCATTTTAATAGTATTTATTATGATAAAATTTATTGGAAAAAAAGTGCTACCAAGTTCCTTGTGATTTTTAAAGGTAGTTTCATTTCTGGAGGGGGAAAAAAACATCAGACAAAATTATTGTACCAAATCCAGAAATGCTGATATTAAGGCCTTGAGCCGACAGAGGACGCTCCAACCTTTCTCTGGGCAGCCGGCTTGACTGAGCATGCGCGCTCATTTTATGAGCGCAACGACTCCGCCCTATCCGCTTTACGTTATTCGCCTGCGCATTGCGTCGGAGCCGCGCATGCGCCCGGCCGGCTGGAAAGGCGCGGTTGTGGCGCATGCGCTTTATTCCTTCGCCCGGCCGGTCAGAACGAGTCAGCACTCGCGGGGGAAACCGCCGCTTAGTGCGCGGTGGGGAAAAAAAAGACAAGCCGTAGCCGCCGAAGCCACCGACCCCTTTCGGTAGCTTGTTCTAGCGGTTCGAACCGGCCGGTTCCCCTCAGAAGTAGCCGGCAAACGAGGCCGGTAAAGAGAAGCGGGGCCGGGGGCGGGGCATCTTCGGCAGTATATTCAAGGTAAGGGCGGAGATTGGGCCAGATGGACAGGATCGCCGGCCAGTGAAAGAAACCGTGCAGTCCGCCCTCCCCTTTTCGCCTCCTCCTCGCTCTGATTGGCTCGACGCGGAGAGAGCGGGGCGTGGTTTTGCCCTATTTGAATATTTGAGAAAATGAATGGAGGAGGGGGGAAGAGGAGCGAGTGCGATGGGAGGGGCAGCTTTTTCAAGGATGGGGCCCTTTGGGGGGGTGTCTTGGGCCACCCCGTCCCATGATTCCCAGCAGGCTGTTGCTTATGGGAGTTGTAGTCCAACGTGTCTGGGGAATGTGGACAAAAAAAGGAAGAGGGGAGGGGGCGGGCAAACAAAGGACCCTTCCAGGAAACCACCTGGGGGCTGATCAAAGCCCACCCACCCATAAGGCTGTGCCTTGTTGCAATTAGCTTTGCCAAGCCATGACTGCTGTGATCTTGGTTCCTAAACCTGGATTATTAGCCTGGGGGGGGTGTCTCCTTTAGAAGACCCTCCCCTCCAAATGCCCCTTTAAGGAAATGCTCTCCTGGCCCCTTTTTGGTGGGCAACAAAAGGAAATCCGGGTAGGAGAGGCTGAGAAGGTAAGAGGGGGGTGGGCTGGCTGGAATTGGGAAGCAGGGAAATGCAGGTAGTCCTCGGCTTAGTGACTGCTCGTTTAGTGACCATCAAGGCATTGAAAGAAAGGAGTTATGACCGTTTTTCACTATTACGACTGTTACAGCATCCCTGGGGTCAGGGGATCAAAATCCAGACAATTGGCCACTGATTCACACTTAAGATGGTGGCCCCCGCCTTTTGCGACCTGACGAGCAAAGTCCATGGGGGGGAGAGCCAGATTCACCTAACACCAAATGGTGATTAAAACTTCGTAATCGAAAGGGAATGTTTGTAGCTCGGGGTTGAACTGTGGGGGTCCTTGGTGCTCTCTGGGCTGGGTGGTTTTCTTGCAGACATTTCATGAACCAACTAGGGAACATTATCAGTGCTAGAAGAAAGCTGGTGGGGGGAGGAGGAAGAGGAAGGAACAGGAGGAAGGGAGGAGGAGAAAGAAGAGCAGAGGGAGGGGAGGAGGAGGAGGACTGGAATCCTTGGTGTTCTCTGAGCTTGGCCGTTTTCTTGCAAACGTTTCATGACCCAACAAGGTAATCTCATCAGTGCTTGAAGGGAGGGTAGTTTGCAGAGAGAGGAGGAGGAGGAGAAGAGCAGAAAAGGAGGAGCAGTAGGGGGACTGTAGGGTTTTGGTCCTCTGAGCTTGACTCCTTTTTTGCAGCTTGGGAACATTAGCCATGTTAAAAGGTATTTGCAGAGTAGAGAAGAAGGAAAAGGAGGAGAATTAACGGAGGGGTCCTTGATGCTTGCTGAGCTTGGCTGCTTCCTGCAGACATTTCAAGAGCCATACTTGGAGGTTTGTCTGTGTCCTCGGGGTCACCTGAGTAATGCAAATGGATGTGGAGCCTTCTTGGCGGCAGGATGTTTTTCTGCCCTGTGTCCCTATTGAAGACAGGCGTAGGCTGTCGGGGATGAAGGACACAGGGCAGAAGGCATAATCCTGCAGCCAAGAAGGCTCCACACCTATTTGCACCACTTGGGTGACCACGAGGATATAGACAAACCTCCAAGTGGCCTCAGTGACCTTCTGAAAGGATGCAAATGACCAGCTCTCTACAAGGAACATAAATCCTTCCCTTCCCCACCATCCACTCAGAGCTGAAAAAGCTTCATGGACGAAAAGCAAAACGTCTTCAAAAGAAAAGAAACAAGAAAGTCCAGTTGCATCTTGGAAAAAAAAGCACCTTTGGGACACTGGCCCTGATTTCAGATGAACGGAGTGAGAAGGGACCCTGTAGGCCATCTGGTCCAACTCTCCCTCCCGCCCAAGCAGGAGACCTTACACCATTTCTGACAAATGGCAGTCCAGTCTCTTCTGGAACTGAACTGCTTCAAGGTGTTAAATCCAGATTTATAACCACAGTGTTTATTCAATGCATCCTGTTTTCCAGTACAGGTTTTTTTTTAATTATGCCTGTATCTTTAATTGTCCACATTATAGCGGACTTTGTGATCCACTAACAACCCCGAAGTACACTTTATTTACGTGGCTCTGTTAATATACTCATGCCAACACAACAGCTTTAGATATTTTTTTTAAAAAAGCTTGGCAACTGACATTTATGATGGCTGCAGTGTCCCAGGGTCACATGATACCTTTTTTTGTGACATTCTGAGAAGCCAACTCAATGGGGAAGCCAGATCCACTTAACAGCCATGTGACTAGACTAGAAATAGAACAGAACAGAACAAAATAGAAATAGAACAGAACAGAATGCAGAATGCAGAAAAGAATAGCAGAGCTGGAAGGGATCTTGGAGGTCTTCTAGTCCAGCCCCCTGTTCAGCAGGGGATCCTATACCATTCCAGACAAATGGCTGTCCAGTCTCTTCTTAAAAACCTCCAGGGATGGAGCATTTATAACTTCTAGTGGCAAGCTGTTCCACTGGTTAATTGTTCTCATGGTGGTGGACAGGAAATTTCTCCTTAATTCTAGGTTGCTTCTCTCCTTGATTAGCTTCCATCCATTGCTGCTTCTCCTGCCTTCTGGTGCTTTGGAGAATAATTTGACCCCCTCCTCTCTTTGGCAGCCCCTCAAATATTGGAAGACCGCTATCAAGTCACCCCTAATTCTTCTTTTCTTTTGACTAACCATAGCCAAATTCTGCAATTATTCTTCATAAGTTTTACTCTCCAGGCCTTTAATCCTCCCAGTTGCTCTTCTCTGCACTTTTTCCAAAGCTTCCACGCCTTTGTTGTTGTTGTTGTTGTTGTTGTTGTTAACCCAGCCACCCAAACTTTGCAAAAGGGAGGCAACGCTCACCTGGTTTTGCAACCGCCGATCCTTGACACTTGCAAAACCTGGGTGGGGATGGAGAGGCTTATGCGCTGGGAGGAGGGAGGCAGGCAGGGCGGGACTCCCTGGGTAAGCAGGCAATTGGATGACAAGGAGGATCAGCCAGTGCCTGGAACGCTCTGCCTGCCGCCTCCTCCACATTCTCACATTTTGCTCCGCTGCGCACAGCTCCCTCTGCTGAGATCTCTCCCCCTGTTTGAAGCCAACTAACTGCTCCTTTTCCAGGCTGGTGAGTATCATGCATACATATGGGTTTACCCTTTGGAGCCCGCCCGGGGGCCAGCCCATCGGGAAGTCTTTGGAAGGGGTTTTTGCAAAAACCAGGAAGCCAGGGATGAGGGTAGCTGGTGGCTTTTTTTTTTCCATAGCCATTCCTGGGAGGTTGGTATCTGTCGCCGGGATGGGACAGGACGGGACGGGGAGGGCGGGGCATGTGTTGCCTGTCCTCATTGCCGAGGTGGAGAAGGCAAGAATCAGGGCTCCGAGGCTGGGCTGTCTCCCTCCCACCAGATTCCCTCATTTCTCTCGATCCTTTGCCCCTATTTTAACTTCACATACAAAGTTTTGCTGTCTGGGTTGCCACGCAGCAGCTGGGGTGGGGGGTGGGGGGGAGGCTGTGAGGCAGTTGGGAAGTAGGAAGTTGGACTGCCATTTGTCAGAAGTAGTGTAGGGTCTCCCACTTGGGCGGAGGGGGTTGGACTAGATGACCCATAAGGTCCCTTCCAACTCTTTATTATCTGTTATTAGCTGGAGAGTCCTGAGCTCGAAGCTGCCTGGGGAACCTTGCAGGCTTGCAACTGAGTGGGTCTGCTTGGTGAGGCATTTGAGGGGCTGCCTCAAAGAAGACGGGGGGGGGGGGTTTAACCAAGGAGAGGAGCAACCTGGAATTCAGGAGAAACTTCCTTGGAGGTTTTTAAGAAGGGACTGGACAGTCGCATGGCATAGGTTGCCCTGTGTCAGCGTGGGGGATGGATTGGAAGACCTCCAAGGTCCCTTTCCAGCTTATTTCTATTCTGTTCCAAGGACCAGGGGTGACATGAAAGCAGCGCTCCAACCCTTTGAGAGGCTGCCACAAGCAAATACAACCCATTCTCCAAAGCCTCAGAAGGCAGGACAGGATATAATGGATGGAAACTAACCAAGGAGAGAAGCAACCTGACATTAAAAGAGAATTTTTTTTCTGACAGTGAGGCCAATTAATCAGAGGAATGACTTCCTTCCAGGAGCTGTGGGTGCTCCATCACTGGAGGTTTTTAAGAAGAGACCGGACAGCCACTAGTGTGGAATGCTCCAGGGTCTCCTGCTTGGGCAGAGGGGTTGGACTAGACCACCTCCAAGGTCCTTTGCAGCTTTGTTCGGATTGATTTGGCTCAAAAGCCACTGTTAATCCACCTTCCTCACTTTGGAAACCTTTCCTGGCCTGTTTGTCCTCTTCCCCTCCCCCCACCACCACCTTGCTCTGCCTCTTGGGAACCGCAGGATCATAGTTCAGCCCTGGTCCCCGTTGATGGCTGGAAGCCCTTGTCTCTTTAAAAAAAAGAAAAGAAAAAGAAACCCCAGCTCGCAAGCAAGTAAGCCACTAAGAACCAGGAAGTGCTTTGATCCCAAGGAGGAGGGAGGGAGGGAAGACGGGGTGGGTGGTAGGAGGAGAGGCAGGGGGCGTGAAGAGGGAGGGGTCTCCATGCTTTACTGCTGCAGCAGACCCGCAGCACTCCATCAAAGTGGCAAAAGGGAAGCCTCCTGGGTTCACCTCCCGTCGCTCGCTGGCTCACCAGCCTGGCAGGCTGCAGCATTTGCACGCTGCCGGTCGCAGCTGGTTCAGTGCCAGGAGGTGGGTCAGAGGGGAGGCACGGGGCCTGGCCGGGTGACGAGGATCTGGTTCCCATTAGGGACCCTTTGGGGAGGGGGGGAGGGGGGTGGAATCGGTAGCTGGGGTTGGGTTGCTGGGCGGCCCCTGACAGGATGAGAGGGAAAGGGAGAAGAGAGAAGGAGAAAGTGGGGAGACAGAAGAGAGAGAGAGAGAGAGAGAAAAGAGGGAGGGGGAGAGAGAGAAAAGGGAGGGAAGGAGAAAGGGAGGGAGAGGGAGAAAAAAGGGGAGGGAGAGAAAAGGGAGAGGGAGAGAAAATTGAGGGAGAGGGAGAGAAAACGGGGGAGGGAAAAAAAGGGAGAGAAAAGAGGGGAGAGAGAAAAGGGAGAGAGGGAAGGAAGGCAAGGATTGCTGCTTGCAAATGCATGAGCCTCCTGGGGGGCAGCTAAGTCCTCTCCCCCTGCCCATTACTACTCCTGGCCCCAGAGGGTACCGAGTCCTCAGCTGGTCCTTTTAACACTTTCCTCTTTCTTCCTTTTTTTTTTCTTTCTTCCCCCCTTTTGCTTTCTCTCCTCCGCTGCCTCTGTGAAGTTTCCGCACCCGGTGCTGGGATGGCTATGCCCAAAGCGGAAGGGCGCCACGTCCTCCTACGGTAAGCAGGACGGCTGGGGCTGCAGACCATGGACTCACTGAGACGGGCAGAGGTGTGAAAATGTCGAGCGGCAACCGGTCCCTGGTGGTGGACTTCATTGCCTACAAGCTGGCGCAGCGGGGCCACAGCTGGCGCGAGATCGAGGGTGACGGCGAGGAGCGGACGGAGCTGTCCGGCGAGATGGGCGGTAGCAGCGGTGTCCTGAATGGTGGGAGCCCCTCCTGGCACCCCAGCCCCAGCCCGGTGGTCAACGGGGCAGCCAGCATTCACCCGGCTCTGCTGGAAGAGCTGAGCGACGGCCCCCAGGCGGCAGTGAGGCAGACGCTGCGGGAAGCTGGGGACGAGTTCGAACTGCGCTACCGGCGGGCCTTTAGCGACCTGACCTCACAGCTCCACATCACCCTGGGCACGGCTTACCAGAGCTTCGAGCAAGTGGTGAACGAACTTTTCCGGGACGGGGTGAACTGGGGGCGGATTGTGGCCTTTTTCTCCTTCGGAGGGGCCCTGTGCGTGGAGAGCGTCGACAAGGAAATGCGGGGGCTGGTGGGAAGGATCGCCACCTGGATGGCCACGTACCTGACGGAGCACCTGGACCCCTGGATTCAAGACAACGGAGGCTGGGTAAGTCTTTGGCTAAACTTGCAGGGTAAGGGTCTCCAGCCTTGGCCCCTTTTAAGCCTGGAGGACTTCAATTCCCAGAATTCACCAGCCAGCAAAGCTTTGTGGACTTCCAACTCCCAGAATTGACAAGAGAGCTAAATTAAAAAAACAGAGATTGCAGAGGAAGGGATCACAAGAGACGAAGCAAAGCCCGCTGGGGAATTCTGGATGTTGAAGTCCACCAGGCTTAAAAGGGGCCAAGGTTTGAGACCCCCTGGGCTAAAGGACCTGGGCGGTGATGGGTGGAGATGGGGGGGGTCAAAGGGGAACCCCCTTCCCTTTCCCTGTCAAATCCACCTGTGCTGTTAATAGGTAGTCCTCGACTTGCGACCGTTTTTCATCCTTTCCACGGTCACGTGATCCAAATTTCAGGCACTTGGCAACCGGCTTGCATTTACGACGGCCGCGGCATCCTGTCGGGTGAGGGAGAAGGGCGGGGGCAGCAGTCACGTGATTCCCCCTATCGCGACCTGACCAGCAAGGGAATCCAGATTCACTGAAGAACCGCGTGGCTAACTTTTAACCACTTGCAGTGATTCACTGAGCGACTGTGGGCAAGGATATTTGTAAAAAGGGAGGAAAAGTCACTTAAAACCCAATGTTTCGCTGAGCGACGGGAGGCTGGGGCTCCATTGGCGGTCATAACTCAAGGGCTACCTGGATTTCTGCTGGCAGGGGTGGGCTGGTGGTCGCGGGGGTGTTGCCGTGCACAGAAGCAGCTATTTCTTGTGGCCACAGAAAGGAGGGCAACTTACCTGTCGTGACTCCTCCTCCTTTCTGGGAATTCCTGCCTTTCTCTCCTGCCCCCCCCCCTCAAAAAAAGCAGGAGAGTCTTCAGCCTTTGGGGTAAAACCCTCCGTCTGGCATTTCTGTCCGGGGTGGGGGGGGGATGCAGGAAGGGCGTGTGGGGTTGAGGGGGGGAAACCCCCTGGACAGCAGCGTTCAAGGAGGGGCCTTTCCCATCTTCCCTCCCCTGCCTTCCGTGCCAGAATTCAAATGTGGGAGGGGCTATCTTGCTGTAGCACTGCCCCCCCCTCCTCCTGGGAATCTTGTCCCACTGGAGCAGGATCAAAGGCGTAACGGCTGCCTGGTCTTGTTTGACTTGGCACAACCGCGGCGGCAGCAAAGAGGGAAACTGAGGCCAGATCTCCGGTGAAGGTCACAGCTGACCTTGAGAGTTGAACTTTGCTTTGGAGCCAATATAAGAGGACAATTTTTTTGTAGCTTGGGGGTTGAACAGGGGCCCCCTTGAGTTTGGTGGTTGTCTTGCGGACATCTCATGACCCAACTGGGGAACATCATCAGCACTAGAAGTGGGAGGAGGAAGAAGAGGAGGATTGTGGGTTCCTTGGTGCTCTCTGAGCTTGGTTGTCTTCTTCTAGACCTTTCATGACCCAACTAGGGAACATCAGCAGTGGTAGAGGGGGGAGGAGGAGGAAGAAGAGGAGGACTGTAGGGTCCTTGATGCTCTCTGAGCTTGGTGTTTTTCTTGTAGATGCCTCATGACCCAACTAGGGAACGTCATCAGTACTAAAAAGGAGGTGGGATTGTGGAGAGGAAGAGGAGGGGGAGGGGGAGGGGGAGGAAAGAGACTGTGGGGTCCTTGGTGCTCTCTCTGAGCTTGGTTGTCTTCTTCAAGACCTTTCATGACCCAACTAGGGAACATCAGCAGCACTAGAAGGGAATGGGATTGCGGAGAAGGAGAACTTCATCAGTGCGAGAAAGGAGCAGGGTTTGCTGAGAGGAGTAGAAGGAGGAGGTGGTTGAGGAAGAGGAAGAAAGAAGAAGTGGGCTTTTGGGGTCCTTGGTGCCCTCTGAGCTTGGTGGCTTTCTTGCAGACCTTTCATGACCCAACTAGGGAACCTCATCACTGCTCGGTCTGGTAAACCACCTTGGTTTGTGATGCCAACCCTTGGTTGTTCCTGGAGCATCAGGGCTGTGAAGTTTGCACGTTGGCTTGGAGATTGATGCTCTCAGGGACTTGAGGTTCCTTCCCCCGGGGTGGGGGGATGCAACTTCCCCTTCCTTAGAAGGAGGTCCACTGTGCGTTGCAGCTCCAGTGAGTAAGTCTTGGTTAGTCCGCTTGCAGATACCGCAGGGGTCCTGGGGTTGAATCACATCCTGGGAGTCTCATGCATCACTCGGGCTCCGTGCCAGCGATGTCATCGTTCCTCAATTTCAGCCCCTTGAAGACCGGCAGGGCTTCAACTCCCAGCATTCCCCAAGCCAGTGCGCTACAACCTTTTTGTTTTGTTTTGTTTTGTTTTGTCTCCGGGCCAGTCTTGTTGCCAAGTTTCAAGCGTGTTGTGTGCAGGTGTGTTTGGTTGAGTGACAGACCCTGGCACCGCCTTCCTTGCTCGCAAGAGCTCAACGCTCTCTAAGCCCAGGGGGGTCTCCAACTTTGGCCTCTTTAAGACTGGTGGACTGACTGAGGAATTCTGGGAGCTGAAGTCCACCAGTCTTAAAGCGGCCAAGGTTGGAGACCCCTGCTCCGGTCAAGTGTTTCTCAACGCTGGCCACTTGGAGAGGGGTGGGCTTCCAACTCCCAGGATTCTTCAGCCAGCCCTCGTTGTTAAGGGCTGCCTGTAATGCAGGAGGCAGGTAGGGGATTCCTTAGGGTTGGGGAAGAGGAAGATGTCAAGGCTGGACAAAGAGAAAGAGGTGAGAGGTAGCAAGAGCTTCTGGGGGAGGGCGGAGGGGGTCAGGAATGCCTGGTATGCAGCTGTCCCAGCAACACAGCCTGGGGTGTGTCTAGCCAAACAAATCTGACTCGTTCTTTCTTCCTCCTGGATCACCTGGTTGGGAGGGAGTGCAAGGCCCCTTTGGGGCCTTCTTTTCTTTCTTTCTTTCTTTCTTTCTTTCTTTCTTTCTTTCTTTCTTTCTTTCTTTCTTTCTTTCTT
>BLBF01000069.1:2419461-2430516 GCA_015471245.1 Laticauda colubrina
GATACTACACAGGCATCACATCAAGACTGCCTTCAAAACAGACAAAAAAATAGCAGCCATCCTGAGGAACCCCAAAGACAAAATTGACCTGGAAAACCAAGGCATATACGAAATTCCCTGTACATCATGCCCGGCCACATACATTGGACAGACCAATAGAAGAATAAGTACCCGCCTAGAGGAACACAAAAATGCAGTAAAAAAGCTGGAACACACCTCCTCACTAGTCCAACACATGAAAACCACAGGTCACAACATCAACTTCAATGGCACTAAAACCCTGGCC
Organism: Laticauda colubrina; assembly: GCA_015471245.1. Classification (NCBI taxonomy): domain Eukaryota; kingdom Metazoa; phylum Chordata; class Lepidosauria; order Squamata; family Elapidae; genus Laticauda; species Laticauda colubrina. Next base: position 2,419,748 of record BLBF01000069.1, read on the forward strand.
ACTATAGAAAACCCCAGCCACAGAATCATCAGAGAAGCCATAGAGATTGAAAAAAGACCTGACAGCATGAATAGAAGAGATGATTCCAGCAGACTGTCAATCATTTGGAAGCCTGCACTCTCAAATAGAAAGATCTCCATGCCACAAGCCAGGCAAACACCTGGGCAAAAACAGACTCCCTCTGATAGCTCCAACCCAAACACCCCCCCCACCAAGCACCCAGATGAAACCTGGCTTCCTAATAGATAATAGCCGTCCTTTCACGTGAAGCCAAGCTGCACTGAAAGCCTCCAGTGCAGGAGCAGAGTGTTGCCAGCCAATCAAAGCCACAAAACAGACAGAAGAAACCAGAAACACCAATCAAACAAACTCCAAGTCCAATAAACACAGACCAAGACTCCCAACCAATCAGGATGTAGAAAAAAACATCCTGCCACAATAATAGGCTAGCCTCAAATTTAAAACCAACGGCTGTGAGACCCTGACCCACATACAAACTCAATACAGAGGCCTGATGATGGCAGATGGGATTCTGCTGAAACGTTGCTACAACTTTAAAAACACTACAATGACGTGGGATAATACCCGAAGGAAGCTGAACAGCATATATATATATATATACATATATACATATGTGCTGTTTAGCTTCCTTCGGGTATTATCCCACGTCATTGTAGTTCTGTTAAAGTTGTAGCAACGTTTCAGCAGAATCTCATCTGCCAACATCAGGCTTCTGTATTGAGTTTATACAAACGTTGCTACAACTTTAAAAGCATTACAATGACATGGGATAATACCCGAAGGAAGCTGAACAGCACACATGTAAGTACCCGCGAAAACTTAAAAAAACAAATGTATATATTTATATATATATGGATCTTTGGTTTTTCAGGTTTTCTCCCGTGTAGAATTGGAAGTATCTAGGCTATATATATATATATTTATATATATATTTATATATGATATAGATAAATGAGATATAGATGAGATTGATTGATTTGTGTGGTGTAGGATTTCCTGCCTAAGCAGAGCGTTAGATTAAAAGATCTCCCAAGATTTGATCGATCAGTATATAGATAGATGATAGGTATATATAGATGATAAATAGATCAATGAGAGGTAGATGAGAAATAGATAGAGATAGATTATAGGTAGATGATTTATAGATCATGATACATTGAAATAGAAGAATTAATAGGTTGATAGACATAGACATGCAGACAGGGCTTCCGGTTTGAGTGTATTTGGTGACAGACTGAAATCCGCGATCGTGCATGGTTTTGATCTGTGCTCGCCGCCAGAGCGCCCCGAGCCAGCTGGTTTTGGGGCTAAGCCACCCCGTAGAGGTGGTGAAGAAGGGGAAGACTGCCGGCAGGGTCGAGGAGAGCTACATCTCTATTCCCCAGCTGGCCATTACTCCCTTTCCCGAAGGTGGTTGCAGCGGTGGTCAGAAATGGCCACCTCAAAGAACTGAATCGGAAAAGAATGTGCAGGAGGAAGATAAGAGAAAGTTTGGTCGACCGGACTAAACCGAAAAAGCAACAACGTAAGGTACCCTGGAATTTAAATAACATTGTTCCCAAAGAAGATTTTGAAGCTGCGAAGGAGAGAGAGAAGGGAAAGGATTAGGTTTTCTTTTTCTTCCCTTCCTTATACTGACAGCCAAGAGACTTCAGCAAGAAATTGAAAAAAAAGTCCACTTTGACATTAATAGACATCTAAGCTGAAAATAAAAGTCAAAGGGATAATAAAGATTTCTGGAAATTTAAAAGCTTTTAAAAGCAGGAAAGGAGAAAAAAAAAAAGAATAAATGGGCAGGATCTGGAAAAATGGAGGAGACTGCCTGGAACTAAGGAATGGAACTAAAGGCCAGGTCACATCGCCCAACGGATGCAAAAAGTATGTAAAAAGTACACAGCAGACGAGCAAATTTTCCATCCGTTGTTATCCCCTCTCAAAAGTGTCCCAAATTTGCATAAACAGAGCAGACAACACCGGACGGGGGGAGGACGTATCGCAGATGTAAAACGGATGCTCAACGGAAGCCTAGCGGATGGAAGCAGATGGCACGTCTGAAGGGCTTCCGGGGGAGCAGAGCAAAGTGGACGCATAGCGGAAAGCAGATGCGTAGCGGATGCAGAGCGGATGCGTAGCGGATGCAGAGCGGATGCGTAGCAGATGCATAGTGGAACACTGCGCATGTGGGGAGAATGCATTGCATCAGTCCCATGGATATAAAAGGAGGCAGCTCGCAAGCAGGTCACCATTCAGAGGAAAGACCTACTGCCACAGACATCTTCATCAGAGACCATGGGGAAGAAGAGGAAGCCTGTGCCATCTTCTGCCAGCCCTGGCAAGACGGATAGATCCACCATCCCACCCCCTGGCGCTGACTCTGCTGGTGCTGGTGGTGCTTCTCCTGCTGCTGGTGCTGGTGCTGCTTCTCCTGCTGCTTCTCCAGCTGCTGCTGTGGTGGACCAACCCCAAAGCCCTGAAAGCCCTGATGCTGTAGGCCCTGCCAGAGGGAGGAAGAGGCAAGGCAAAAAGAAGGAGAAGGGAGAGAGGAAGCAGTACTCCATCGCAGAGGAGCATGAGGAGGAGGTGCTGGAGTGGCTGAGGGAGAACGAGTATATGTGGAGGAAGGGCCACAGGGTCTATTGAAACACCAAGCAAAAGCAGACGACTTGGAGACAGAAGGCGGAGAGCCTGAGCTACACTTCGGAGGTCCTCCTCGGGTGGTGGAAGCATATGCACACCTGGTACGGGAAGCTGCACCTGAAGAAGTCTGGTCAGGCCGCAGTCAAGCTCACCGACGGGGAGACCTATGTCATGGCAAAGTGCAGCTTCCTGGAGGGTGAGGTCCGCCACCGAGGAGCAGCCCCTCTGTCTACCCTCACTCTCAGGCAGCCCACAGACAGCCAGTCCTCTTCTGGCCAGGAGACAGCGACCGTGTCAGGGCAGGTGTCCACAGAGCGCCCCACGACAGAGACCCCTCCGACAGCTGCACACCCTATGCTGGAGGACGTGGAGGATTCTCTCACACACACATGGAGCAAGAAGAAGCAGCGACCACCCGGGACCAACCCACACCCACCCTCAGCTCCACCTCTACAGAAAGCAGGCAGAGAGGCAGACCAGAGGGACAGAGCCACATTGTCCTGCTGGAGATCAGGGACACCATCAAGACCAGCGCAGATCTCCTCTGTCAGCTGGTACACTTTGAGATTCCATCCTCAAACCCAAGCTCTTCCTCACCTACGTGACCCAGACCCTCATGGACATGCCCGAGGCCCAGTACCAGGTCATGAAAGAGAGGATCACGGCACTGCTGCACTACCCTCCAGGCCCAGCTGAACCTGCTCCCACCCACTCCAGGTCTGCTCCTCCACCCCAGGTGATGTCACAGCCCTTCCAAGGCTTTCAACAGCCCCTCTCCTACTAAGGCTACGGCTACCAGGAGTTCCAGCAGCACAGGCAGCCCTTCCCAGTCCAGGCACAGGTTCCTCGCATGCCACAGGTGCCACCAATACCACCGATGCCACAGATGCCACTGACACCAACGATGCCACCGATGCCACAGATGCCACCGATGCCACAGATGTTTCCTCGCATGCCACAGATGCCTCACCTTGCCCAGCTGCACACCAGACATCCCCACTACACTCCACAGCCAAGCCCGGCCTCAGAACATCTGTCATCGGTCCTGTACCTGACATCCCAGGTCCTGGATGAAGGGCCTCTAGACCTCACTGGGCTGAGCCAGCTTTCTGAGAGCTTCCTGAACACACCATCCCCTGTTGTCCTCTCGGGGCCAGGCACCCCAATGGCACCTCAGACCAGCACTTCAGCCACTGCCACCTCCACAGTCCCTGTCCCCTTTACACCTGAGACCATGGACATGCCTCAGAGTGACTGAGAACATTGCCAGAGACTGAGTTGTTACCGGTTGACTTTATCATTGCTTGGGACACTTTTCTTGGTTCCTTTTGCTTTTTAAATAAAGTCCTACACTTTACTGTTATTAATAAAGGTTTTCTTTGCTTCACACACTTGGGTCATTTCTTTTACTTCATAAAGTCTTGGTGGAAACTTTTAGAAAATGGTTAAGCCTTTGCATGCTTATGGGATGGGCAGGGATACCTGTGGGATGGGTAATAGCTGTGGGATGGGTAATAGCTGTGGGATAGATAAGCCTCCAGTGCAAGCATAGTGGGACTGTATGGTCCACCCTCCCAGGTGCCACACCTATGGCCCTTTATTATCAATAACAATGTAATCATTCATCCACATATTTCAACATAAACACAACTCTTTATTAAATGCCCTATTCATTCTAAGGCCACTCAACATACATGGCACAATCTCATCAGTGTGATGAGACAGGCTGAAGGAAGCATCCATTAAGCATCTAAGGGAGGGAGAAGGCGTCATCCCCCATGATGAAGTAGGGCACATCTTGTGTGGCGTTGGGCAGGGGGTCTAGATCTGGGAAGCCCATGATGAGGTTGCGTTCCAGTCCCTCCTTGAGGTGACTGGCGTTGTATACCTAGGCATCTGAAGCTGACCCGTTGCCTGAAGCATCGATGTACATGAACTTGTAGTCAGCATCGACCATGGCGAAGAGGATGATGCTGAAGAAGCCCTTGTAGTTGTGATAAGTGGACCCTGACTTGGGTGGTGCTTTGCAGGCCACGTGCTTCCCATCTATGGCTCCAACGGTGTGGGGGAAGTTCCACCTCTGATACCACTGCTCTGCAACTTTCCTCCAGCCTTCTTCAGTGGAGGGGCACTGGAGGAGCTCCTCCTTGTATTCTTCGATGATGGCCTGCACCACTTCTCTGACCACAATGCTGATGGTGTTGTGTGGCACCCTCCAGGCATACTGCATGCTCCTGTACGTGGTCCCGGAGGCCAGGTGGCGCAGAGTCAGTGCCACCTTCAGTCCAGGGTCCAGGCTGGGCCGGAAGTTGGTGCTCTGCTTGGTCAACCTGGGTCTCAGATGCTCCACAACTTCATCAAACATGGCTGGCAGCATCCTCATGAAGTTCTGGAATGCACGAGTTTCTTCGTTTCTCAGCTCCACCATCAGCTTGTCATACAGTCCATACTCTGCTCTTCTCTTGATCCATTGTCGGACCCAGACACTTCTTGGCCGCCTCCTTTTCTTCCCGTAGAAAAGGTGAAAGAGCCTGAAGAGGGCTTGCTTCTGGTGTCTGAATGATGGTGGCTACCAAAAGGAGCGTGCGATGAACCATGGTGGAGAAGAATGGATGCTGTGGAAGAGCAAGAGCAAGGCTGAAGAGGTCTGTACACCAGGGCTGCTGGACTGAAAGTGAGATCCAGGTGATTTCCTCCCCCTTTTTATAGGAAATGTCAGTTTTCCGCTAGGTATCCTTCCGCATCCTCCAGGCATCCTCCAGACATCCTAAATATCCGAGATACGTCCCCTATACAAACTTTTTTTCCATTTTAATGCTTTATATCCAAGCTGCATCCGCTTTCATCCTTTCTACGTCCGTGCTACTAACGCTGCGTGTCCGTTTCACTTCCTCCCTGTGTCCGTTTTCCGCTGGAGCGGATTTGAGTTGCGCGGATGCGCAGCGGATGCCTAGCGGATATAGCGGATGCGTAACGGATGATGACGGACGTATAATGGATGTTCCCCGCATGCCTAGCGGATGTAGAATGGACGCATTGGATACTTCATCTGCTCAAAAAGTTTTGTGCAGCTCAAAACTTCTTGCACGGAAGAAATCGCAGTGGACGGATGCTCGACGGATAGAGCATATGAAACACGTATGCAGTGAGTACACAACGGATGAATCGCGTTTTCCAACGGATGGCAAGCTTTTTTGTCTGTTTTACATACTCTTTGCATCCGTTGGTGCAGTGTGACATGGGCTTAACTAAAAGGAACCTACAGTGAAATTTTAACAAGATTCCTCAAAGATACATTTTAACTGAAACTTGGCAACAAAATAATAGAACCCCAGGAAGAGAAAGTAGAAAAAAGAAGCAAGAAGAAACAGCCTTGGATTATTTGGTGATTTTTGGTTTTTGCATCTAGATGACTAAAATTAACCGGGTGGTTGTTTAAAAGTCTTCAAAATGGTATCATTCTTAGAAGAACTGAAAATGGAACTTAAAAAATGGAAAGAAAATGCACAATAAGGGAGAAGTTCTTTTGGCTTCGTACTTCAATTCTTAGAAATGGAGATCTGGAACTATGAGAAACAACAAACGCTTGCAGAACAAGAAGATTGGGACAAAGAAGAAGCCATCTTTAATGATCAAATAATTTTAAGTGGAGGGGGGGGGAAGAGAGTGAAAGGTTTAAGACCAGAAAAAACAACCAAAAAGAAGAACAATTTGAAAGATAAGTATAATATTAGAAAGCAACAGAAGAAGGGATTACAGAAGAGAGAGTTAGAAGTAGAGAGATGAGGGGGTAAAAAGGGGAGGGAGAAGAAGAGGGGAAAGAAGGTAAGGAAAAGAAGTTGTAAAAGACAGAAACAAGAAATAGAGAAACAGGGAAAAGATATAAGAATTGTAACTATACGTTTATTTAGAGATAATGGGTGAAAATTTAATAGTAAAAGGGATCCTGCAAAAGTACATAAGATAGCATTGTTATATTACAAACATAAATTTAGAAAATATGACTAAAATGATGGATAAAATATTTAATGTAGTGGAATGTTTGTTAATAAATAAATGAATTAAAGTGAATGAGAGAATTAAATGGGAACATTTTAATTATTATTATTATTTAATTATTGATTTATAAAAATATAAGTAAGAAATATGGGGAAAAAAAGAATTAACTATGGAAATTTTATAAGTGTTCCCAAGGAAGTATGATATTTAATTGAAAAGAAATGTTAAAGATGTTAAGATTTTAATGAATATTAATGATAGATTGGAAGTTATGTATTATATTGAATGCTATAATTTTAAAGGTGTACATTGAAGCTTAAATAAGAGTTTGAATGGATAAAATTAAAAGATATAAAGATGTCATACTCAATTGGTAACTACAGGGAAAAATTTGTTTAATGAGAAAAGATAATATGAAATTGAAACAGGACAGACAAAAGTATAAATATAATGATTTGAATTGAGATGAGATAATTAAAATAAAGTTGAGAAAATTAAAAGAGGGGAAAAGCTAAGTAGAAAATATGAAACAGTAATAAGATATGGAATAGAATATAAAAATGAGCATGAAATTGAGTTTTGTGTCTGTATGAAAAATGATAACCTGGGACCATGCTATTTTCAAAAAATGATGTTTTATTTGTATTTTGTTTTTGTGAAAACCCAAATAAAATTTTCAAAAAAAAAAAAAAAAAGATAGGCAGACAGAGAGATAGATGGATGTTGGGTACAAGTTAGCCATCAAAATTTTGGACTAAAGCTTATTTGTGGCATCTTCCAGCAGAGGGAAGCCGTGACTGTTTTTCTCCAGGCTCTTTTCCTAGTTTGTCTTGACGATTCCAACTTCTTGAAGATTCAAGGTTCTTTTTTTCTTGTCTTGCTGGCAAAGGAGACCAGACACTTCATATGCAGGACAGGGCCTGTTACAGAGGCCACCATTTTAATTGTTTTTAATATATGTATTCTTTTAATATGCTGTATTTGGTTATAAGATGGGTCTCTATATAGAATAGAACAGAAAATAAAATAGAAAATAGAATAGAATATAGAATAGAATAGAAAATAGAATAGAAAACAGAATAGAAAACAGAATAGAATAGAAAATAGATTAGAATATCTATATAGAATTCTATCTATATAGAATAGGATATGGAATAGAATGGAAAATATAGAATAGAAAATAGAGCAGAAAATAGAATAGAATAGAGAATAGAATATAGAGGAGAACAGAAAATAAAGCATAGAATAGAATATAGAACAGAAAATAGAATAGAATAGAAAATAGATTAGAATATCTCTATAGAATTTTATCTTCGTAGAATAGAACAGATTATGGAATAGAATAGAAAATACAGAACTGAAAATAGAGCAGAAAATAGAATAGAGTCGAGAATAGAATATAGAATAGAACAGAAAATAGAGTAGAACAGATTAGAATAACAGAATTGGAAAGGACCTTGGAGGTCCTCTAGTCTAACCTCCCCCAGCTCAAGCAGGGGACCCTCCACCATTGCTGAAGATGTCCAGTCTGGTCCCGAAAACGTCTCGCTTGCTTGTTCTCGCTCTTGCCCAACTCGGGGTTGGTTGGTTTGGGTGCCCGCGTGGGCGCGCGCGCGCTTTTCCGAAGTCTTGCTGGATCTGCGTGGGGGGTGGGTGGGGGGGGGTGCTTCCGTCTGTCTTGTCTGCCTGTCTGTTGCCGCGTTTCTACAGCCGGGTTTGGGAAGCCAGCATCCCGCGTCCTGCGTGGGTTTTTCCTTCCTTCCCACCACCCCACCCCCACCCCGGTCCGGCTGTTCTCTTCCCCGCCTGGAAAGGGCTCCGCAAGGCGGGGTGGATTGGGGTGGGTGGGTGGGTGTGTGTGTGAAAGGCTGCCTCCAAAGATGACCCTTCTCCAGCCGCCCCCGTGGGCTGAGAAGCCCGGCCCCGCGTCTGCCACGGCTTCACCCACTCGCGGCCCGGAGGTGGGGCCGTCCAAGCGCCTTCCCACCCCCGCGCCCCCCTTCCTCGGCTCAGCCCAGAGGCCGGACCGCAGCGGAGTTTAAACCGGGCGAAGGGACCGTCCGGCGGGCAAGCGAAAGGAGGATGCAGCCGGACTGTCCACGGCCGGTCCTGTCCCGCGTGGGCGAGGCGGGCGCCGCGGGTGGATGCCCAGCCGACGGCCCGGGCGCCCGCTTGCCGTCCTCCGAGGGGGCCAACTCCAAGCCCCCCTACAGCTACATCGCGCTGATCGCCATGGCCATCCAGAGCTGCCCGGAGCAAAAGCTGCCCTTGAGTGGCATCTACCGTTTCATCGCCTCCCGCTTCGCCTACTACCGAGACAACAAGCAGGGCTGGCAGAATTCCATCCGCCACAACCTCTCGCTCAACGACTGCTTCGTCAAAGTGTCCCGGGACGACAAAAAGCCGGGCAAGGGCAACTTCTGGACGCTGGACCCCGAGTGCCACGACATGTTCCAGAACGGCTCCTTCCTCAGGCGACGGCAGCGTTTCACCCGCAAGAGGGGTCCCTCCGGGAATGGCCAAGGGCCCAAGAAGGGGCCCCGGGGTGGCAGGGGCCAGCCCACCGTCCAAGGGTTGCCAGGGAAGACGGTCAAGATGGAAAACGGCCCGCCGGTGGTGGCAGATCTGTCTCGCCGGGACCAAAGTTCCAGTCGGGCATTGTCGGGGCCCGAGGGCGTCTTGCCCCCGAATCCTTTTGCGGGTGGGCAGGAGGGTAAGGATTCAACCCTGCCTCGCCCGGAGCCCCTCAGCCTCCAGGGCCAGCCCTGTGCCAAGCCTCACCCCTCAGGAGCCAAGACGCCATGTTTCCAGCTGCCGGGGGCCCCGGGCCCCAAAATTGGCCTCTACAGCCAGCCAGCGGGATTCGGTTCCCCGGGAAAGAATTACCAGGCGAAAGGGGCTCCTCTGGATGACCTCGAGATGACCCCCCTGGTCCCCCTCACGGAGAGGCTGCCTTCCCGATCCAGCCCAGAGGTGAATGGAAGCCTGCAGAATGGCCCCCGGCCTGGGCAGGTTGGCAAGGGGGCGCCCCAAGCGTTTGGCCAGTTGGCACCTGACTTCCCGGCTCTTTTAGGGCCCGGCAAAGCATCCCAGCTGCATCCATCGCCTGGCGGCCTCCCCACCACCGACGGCAATGAGAGTTACGCCAAAGCTTCCATCCTGCCCGTCTTCAGCTACCCCAACCCGGGGTCTCGGGGCGGGGGCTACCAGTGCCGCCTGCAGGCCTTGAATTTCTGTGTCAACGAAGCGGGGCGGGGGGCCCCCAACTTGGAACACCTTCTGAGCTCGCCCCCCGCTACCAATTCTTCGGCGCCCATCCTGCCGGCCTCTTCCTTCGTGCCGCTGCCGGGGGAGCAGGAAGGCTGGCAAGGGAACCCCTTTCCTCTTCAGGGGGGCAGCGGTTATCAGCTGGGCCTGCCCCACTGCCTCTACAGGACTCCCGGGATGTTCCTTTTTGAGTGACGGGGGAAGTACTACGGGGTCCTGCTTGCCTCCCTCTCCCCCCCCCCCATCAAGGTCCTAGAGCAGGGGTCCCCAAACTTGGCCCCTTTAAGACTTGTGGACTTCAACTCCCAGAATTCCCCAGCCAGCCGAGTCTGTTTCTTACCTGCCAAAGTGGAAAGATTGCAGAGGAAGGGATCACAAGAGAGTAAGGTAAGCTATGCTGGCTGGGGAATTCTGGGAGTTGAAGTCCACAAGTCTTAAAGGGACCAAGTGGGGAGACCTCTGCCTTAGAGATAAGGAACTCAACATGGGTGTGAATTTTGGCAGAATTATTAAGGGGCTGTACGGGAGGGGAGCCCCCCTGCCCTCGTCTTCCCAGCTCTGCATTTTTATCCCATCTGATGGATCCGTGAGGACAATTAACCAATGGAACTGCTTGCCACCAGAAGTCATGGGTGGACTGCTCCATCCCTGGAGTTTTTTTAAGAAGAGAATTGGACAAATGATTTGTGTAAAATGGTCTAGGGTTTCCTGCCTGAGCGGGGGGTTGGACTAGAAGGCCTCCAAGATCCCTTCCAGCTCCATTCTGATTGATTAAGCAGGGGGTTGGACTAGATGAGCTCCAAGGTCCCTTCCAGCTCCATTCTGATTGATTGAGCAGGGGGTTG
>BLBF01000069.1:2430526-2470969 GCA_015471245.1 Laticauda colubrina
CCTTCCAGCTCCATTCTGATTGATTGAGCAGGGGGTTGGACTAGAAGGCCTTCAAGGTCCCTTCCAGCTGTATTCTGATTGATTGATTGATCGGCTTTTATTGTATAAAAAGCCCACCCTTCTGCTCAGAAACCGTGGCTTCGTGGACCTTGGCAGGAACGCAACCTGAGCCGAAAGGCAGAAACGCTGAAGGAGCAAACCCGCAGCGGCCGAATCCTGGATTCCAGCTTTAAACCCAACATTGCAACCTGGCCAGATTCTTGCAAATGTGGATAACAAAGGTGGGTGGGCAGGGAAGGGGAGTTTGAACCCTTTAATACTCCATCCTACAGCAAAATAAAAAAAAATAAAAAACTGCCAAGGAAAAAGCTGCCAGCAAACATGAAATGCCAGCTTTGGGGGAAAAAAATATGGAATTTTTGGCCTGCCTTGGGTGATTTTTATTTCCTCCTTGTTCTTTTTAGGAGGAATAAAAGGAGGGAATTATTATCCCAGGGTTTGTTGAGGAAGGGGCATTTATTCTGCGTAGGGTCAGCAAGCAATTTGATCTCCAGTTTTGTGGCCTGGGTTTATTTTGGGGCTGGCTCTGTTTTGGGAGGAATGAGATCATGGGAACGATGGGGTGAACATTCTCCCCAGAGAATCAGGGTTGGAGCTTGTGAACAGGCTTGGCCACTTTTGGAGCGATTGTGGTTCTTATATGCTGTCATTGGCGGCAGTGCGTTAAAGCAAGGCAGGACTAGAAGCCATGGATGGAAACTCATCAAGGAGTAGAAGCAAACTGGAATTAAGGAAAAAATTCTTAACAATGAAAAATATGATGATAATAACCAGTGGAATAGCTTGCCACCAGAAGTTGTGAATGCACCAGCACTGGAGGCTTTTAAGAAGAGATTGGGCAATCGTTGGTGTGGAATGGTATAGAATTTCCTGCTTGGCAGGGGGTTGGACTAGATGACCTCCAATGTCCCTTCCAGCTCTGTTATTCTTTTATCTGTTTTAAGGAGGAAAGAAGGTTTTGTCCATTGGGGTTGTTGGGAGCAGGAAATCTAAATTTCCCCTTGCTTTCGGTCCTCGGCTTACGGCCACCATAGGGCCCGGAATTTTAACAGCTGCCCAAGGCGAGCTGCGCCTCATTTTATGACTGTTTGGGCCACAGTAGTTAAATGAATCACTGAAGTTGTTAAGTGACTCACACAGTCGTTAAGCGGATCTGGGTTCTCTCCCTTGAGTTTGCTTTTGGAGAGCCGGCTGGGAAGTCACAAATGGTGATCGCACCATTTGCAGCCGTCATAAATGCATGCTGGTTGCCAAGGGCCCAAACTTATTTTTTTTCATTTAAAAAAATTCTTTATTGAAATTCAAAATATTAAAAAGTTTCCAAAAATTCCTATTATAGAAATGTGTCAATATCATTCATTTTCTTGACATTACAATAAGTACAGTACAATTTATACTTGACAGTTGTTAGAATAGAATAGAATGGAATGGAATGGAATGGAATGGAATGGAATAGAATAGAATAGAATAGAATAGAATAGAATAGAATAGAATAGAATAGAATAGAATAGAATAGAATAGAATAAATATTGGAAGGAAGAGAATAGAAATAGAATAGAAATAGAATGGAAGAGAAGAGAATTATTTTATTGGCCAAGTGTGATTGAACCCACAAGAAATTTGTCTTGGTGCAAATGCTCCCAGTGTACATAAAAGAAAAGATACATTTAAGGTTCAACATTTAATTATAGTCATCGGGTACAATAAGAAGAGAAGAGAATGTAATATGCAATGCAATGGAATAGAATAAAAATAATAATAGAATAGAATAGAATAAAAACAGGAACAGGAAGAGAATAGAATCGAATTCTTTATTGGCCAAGTGTGACTGGACACACGAGGAACTTGTATTTGTGCAAATGCTCCCAGTGTACGTAAAAGAAAAGAGACATTTGTCAAGAGTCCAGAATCACAAAGTACAACACCTCATGATACTCATAGGGTACAACAAGCACTCAAATCATACTAGGAAACAGTCAGTACAAAACATGAGGATACAAGCAATAGAGTTACAGTCATACAGTCACAAGTGGGAGGGGATGGGCGATAAGGAGTGATGAGAAGATTAATCCTGATAGTAGTGCAAACTTTGTCAATAGTTGGACAGGGTTGAGGGAGTTATTTGTTTAAAAGAGTGATGGTGCTTGGGGAAAAAAAACTCCCCCTTGGGTCTCGTTGTTCTGGTGTGCAGGGCTCTACAGCATCATTTTGAGGGAAGGAGTTGAAACCGTTTACGTCCCAGATTTGAGGGGTCCGTAGATATTTTCACAGCCCCCTTTTTGACTCCTGTAGTATTACAGGTCCTCCATGGAAGGCAGGTGGGTAGCCATTGTTTTTTCATAGTATTAGTAATAGTAATTCACAGTGTCTTAATAATGTTAATAAAAGAGTCATTAGGTCGATGGATCAAAGAAGAAAAAGTCAAATTTTGATCATGTGACTGTGGGTGGGGGAATGCTGAAGATTGTCGTAAGTGTGAGGACTGGTACTTAGGTTGCTTTTTTCCCCACTTCCGTTCTAAATTTGAACCATTGTGAAACAACTCCTGTCATCAGTTTACAGTGCAAATGTTGGTGGTGTTTGCACACACACACTTACACCAATGAGTGAAAGACCTACAGGTAGCCCTCAGCTTACAGCAGTTCAATTTAGTGACCGTTCAATGTTACGACGGCGCTGAAAAAAGTGACTGAGGACTGCTTTTCACAGTTACTCCCTATGCAGAATCGCCATGACCACGGGATCAAAATTCAGAGGCTGGGCAGCTGATTCACATTTACGACTGTTGTGGTGTCCAGAGGCCAGGTGATTCCCCTTTTGTGACCTTCTGCAAAGAGGAAAGTCAATGGGGGGAAGGCCAGATTCACTTAACAACCGGTTACTCACTTAACCAAGGTGATTAATTTTAACAACTGAGGCAAGAAAGGTCATAAAATGGGGCCAAACTCACTGAACAAGTGCCTCACTTAATAACAGAAATCACGGGCTCCATTGCGGTCATATGTCAAGGACTACCTCTATGCTGTAAGTAGAAATATAACTTTCCTAAGCCGATCAATTTGAACTTGATTTGTCATTTGATTTGTCAGAAATGGTATAGGGTCTCCTGCTTGGGCGGGGGTGGGTGGGGGTTGGACTAGGTCAGGGGTCACCAACCTTTTGGATCTCAGGGACCCACCAAAGTCATAATTTTAAATCCTGCGAACCAGAGACCCTGAGAAAATCCCCAAAAAAGTCTGCAGGAAAATTCCCCACCCTGTTTTCCTACCAATCGATCATTTTTTATTTGGGATTGCAGGATACCATCTCCAGCTCCCTTCTCATGGGGAGAGAGAGAGACTTTTGGCTCCTTGCAAGGAAAGCAGCAGAAGCCGCAGAAGTCTTTCTTTCTCTCCCCCAAACTCCACCAGAAAAGAGTTTTTGCCGGCGCAGCCTCGTGGAGCAAGGAGGCCTTGCAGGGTCCCAAAGGCTCATTTCTGGCAGAGTTTGGGGGAGAGAAAGAAAGACTTTGGCTGCTTTCCTTGCCTGCAGCCAAAAGCAGAAGAAGAAGAGGAAAGAAGCAGCCCAGTGGCCAGGTGAGGCACAAGTGGGTCAAGTTCCCCCTGCCGCTCTTGCTCCCCTCCCCTCACTCCCTCGTGTTGTGTGCAATGCAAGCGACGCAAGCCTTGTGTTCCCATGTGGGTGGCGAAGCCTTGTGTTCCTGGGCAGCCTGGATTAATTGCTTTGGGGGGGACATTTCTCTGCGGACCACCAACATTTTCCCGTGGACCACCATCACCAAAGCGATGAATCCAAAGAGGCTTGCCCCACTGTTGACCTGCTTAATGCCGGTCTTTATCGGGTGCAAGTCATCTCTACCTTTTGGCCCAGCCCCCCCCTTCCCCCCCCCCCACACATTGTCTCCAGAAGGAGGCTCAGACACCAGATGGCCATTGAAGGGGGTGGAGGTGGGGAGGGGCAGAGTCAAAGGGCATTAACTGGGATCATCTGCGGGAGGGCAACCTCACCCAGCAGGTGCTAATCTCTTTAAGAGCAGTATCTTTGGGACAAAGATGTCCTATCCTGCTCTGCAGAATTGCAGATTAAGAGAATTGGAAGGGACCTTAGAGGTCGTCTAGTCCAACCCTGTGCTCAAATAGGAGGCCCTATACTGTCTTCTTAAAAACCTCCAGCTATGGAGCAGCCACAACTCCTGAAGACAAAGCTGTTCCCCTGGTTAATTGTCCTCGCCGTCAGGAAGTTTCTCCTGAGTTCCAGGTTGCTTCTCTCCTGGATTAGTTTCCATCCTTTGCTTCTTGTCCTGCCTTCGGGGGCTTTGGAGAAGAGGTTGAAACCCCCCCCCCCCTTCTTTGTGGCAGTGCCTCACATATTGGAACACCACCATCGGGTCACCCACAGCCCTAGTTTCATTTTCAGCTAGACCCACTCAATTCCTGCAACCGTTCTTCATATTTTAGCCTCCAGCCCCTTAATCCTCTTTGCAGTGGTCATGCAGTGTTTTATACAGAATACCAGAATTGGAAGGGACCTTGGCGATTGCAGATGAGCAGAGTTGGAAGGGACCTTGGAGGTCATCTAGTCCAACCCTCTGCCCAAGCAGGAGACCCTACACCATATATCTGACCGAGGGCAGTCCAGTCTCTTCTTGAAAGCCTCCAGGGATGAAGCTCCCACAAACCTCCGAGGGCAACTTCTGTTCCAGGGGTTGATCGTTCTCACTGGCAGGAAAGTTTCTCCTTCTTTCCAGGTTGGATCTCTCCTTGTTCAGTTTCCATCCATTCTTCCTTGTCTAAGGGGCCTTCAGGGGCCTTAGAGAATAGCTTGACCCCCTTCCACCCCCTCAACTATTGGAAGGCTGCTCTCCTGCCTCCCCTGGTCCTTCTCTTCACCAGACTAGTCAGGCCCAGTTCCTGCAACCGTTCTTCATATGTTTGAGCCTCCGATCATCCCCTCATCATCCTGGTTGCTCTTCTCTGCACTCTTTCTAGAATCTCAACATCTTTTTTAGTGTGATGACCAAAACTGGATGCAGGACTCCAGGTAATCTTCTAGTTTAACCCTCTGCTGGAGCAAGGAGACTCTCCACACCATGGACAAATGGCCATGTGCAAGGAAACTGCCAAGCTCAAACCCCGCTCCAAGCTGCAATTTGTGCTTTTCCAACGAACAATCGGCCATCAAGCGATTCTCAGTCATTTGCGCCCCCCCCTCCGGCTCCATTCTTCCTTGCATAACAGGTTGTGAGAATATCTCCTTTCTAAAGGAGATGATTTGTAGCTTGGGGATGAAATGAGAGAGCTCCTTGGTGCTCTCTGAGCTTGGTGGTTTTCTTGCAGACGTTTCATGGCCCAGTTAAGTAACATTATCAGTGCTGGAAAGAAGGTGGGTTTGCAAAGAGGAGGAGGATTGTGGGGCCCTTGATGCTCTCTGAGCTTGGTGGTTTTCTTGTAGACGTTTCATGACTCAGGACAATTCTCCAGAAGTTGTGGGTACTCCATCGCTGGAGGTTTCTTTAAGAAGAGACTGGACAACATGATATAGGGTTTCCTCGCTGAGCAAGGGGGTTGGACTAGAAGACCTCCAAGGTCCCTTCCAGCTCTGTTCTTCTGGTAACATCATCAGCACTAGCACTGATGCTATTACCTAGTTTGGGTCTCAGCCCCCACAAAGGGGGCTTCCAAAGAGTATTAATAAATGGATAAAAAGTAAATGTCCAGGGAACATCATTAGCAAATCCCACTCCCTTCTAGCACTGATGCTGTTAGCTAGTTGGGTCCTGAAACGTCTACAAGAACACAATCAAGGTCAAAGAACACCAAGGACCCCAGAGGGCTCCCCCACCTCCTCCCTGCAATCCCCACTCCCTTCTGCACTGATGATGTTCCCTAGTTGGCTCATGAAACGTCTGCAAGCAAACCACCAAGCTCAGAGGGCACCAAGGACCCCACAGTCGTCCTTGTCCTCCTCCTCCTCATCATCTTCTCTCTCTCCCTCCTTCTCCTCCTCCTCTCTGCAATCCCCACTCCCTTCTAGCGCTGATGATGTTGCCTAGTTGGGTCATGAAACGTCTGCAAGAAAGCAACCAAGCTCAGAGAGCACCAAGGACTCCTTATCTCACCTCTCTTCCTTTCCAAGTGGGTGCGAGAGGACACAGGTTCACAGTGACCTCTGAGCATGTACACAGCTGGCACATCCATTTGATTCCCCATTCCTAGTGTGCACAAGCTCTCTGCTTGCCCACCAAAATCCCACGCCCCAAACCTGGCTTCTACCAGCGCTGCCTGCACATTCTGGCAGGGGTGGCCCCCTTCTTCCCTCTCCCTCCCAAAGCTTAGAAGCGCCAACAGTGCCCGCAGGTAGTGACTTGCCACCGCTACCAATCTGGCGAACAGAGTGGGCTGTTTGGGAGAGGAGGGGGGCCTGGGCATCCTCATCCCCCCCCCTTCCCTCCCCCCTTGTGGGGCTCAAATGTCACTAGGGGTGAAGCCAGGCGTCTGGCTGGCTCAGTTCCCAAGTCTGGCGGGGAAGGGGGGCATTCCCCCCCTCCCACTCCCCTGCGATGCCTTTAACCCTTTCCCCTCTGCACCCAGAGGCAACTGGGGCGGTGTGCCCTGCTGGGAGACCAGCCTTCCCTCCCTTGTCACTGAAAGCGACCAGCTGGTGTCTCTTTCCACCCCCAGCCCCCAAAAGTCATTTGCATAACAGTTGAAAACCCCCGGGTGCACCTGCCAGGCTCACTGGGGTGTCTCCAGCCCCCTCCGTCTGGGGGCACGCTGGGCTGGGCTGGGCGGGTGAAGCCCCAGAAGTTGGAAGGGTGGAGGGCCCTCCCCCACTTTTGGCTTCTTCCCATCCTAGAGCTCCTATCCGAGAGCTCAAAGTAGCCATTTGGAATCCTTTAAGGCAGGAGGGGTCTCCAACCTTGGCAACTTTACCACTTGGGGACTTCAACTCTTCAGCTTTTGCTGGCTGAGGAATTCTGGGAGTTGAAGTCCCCAAGTGGTAAAGTTGCCAAGGTTGGAGACCCCCTGTTCTAGGTCCACTTTACCACCTCTGGACTTCAACTCCCAGGATTCCTGAGCCAGCCCAGCCATGCTTGCTTCCTCTGGCAAGGTTGGCCGATCTCAGAAAGCTTGGCAAGGATGGGCCTGCTGTCAGGAAGATCACAGGCCTGTAGATAGTTAAAAAGAGGGAAAAAACCATCATGGGGGGGGGGGGGCTGTGTCTCTGGGACGTGGCCCACCACGGTCCTTGGTGCTCTGAGCTTGGTGGTTCCCTTGCAGACGTTTCATGACCCGGCTAGGGAACATCATCAGTGCTAGAAAGGAGGGGGGATTGTAGGGAGGGGGAGGAGGAGAAATGGAGGGAGAGGAGGGGGAGGACTTTGGGGTCCTTCATGCTCTCTGAGCTTGGTTGTTTTCTTGCAGACATTTCATCACCCAACTAGAAAACATCATCAGTGCTAGAAGGGGATGGGGTTTGCAGAGTAGAGGAAGAGGAGTACTGTGAGGTCCCTGATGCTCTTTGACCTTGGCTGATTTCTTGCAGACATTTTATGGCTCAACGAGGGAACACCGTCAGTGCTAGAAGGGAGGAGGGTTTCATTTAGTTTACTTTATTGTTGTTGCACCTCGTACAATGAAATTAAAATACCATTTTCAGTGTACATTATGACTATGGAAATAAACACAAACACACATCCTTCGCATTCTGTGCCATTGATTGGAAAACCCCTGATATATATCATTCATATTGCACTATGCTGTAGAATTCAACAGAGTTACTGCCCTGGGATAGAAGCTGGTTTTCAGCCCCTTTGTCCTTGTCTTTATTATTATCCTGCACTGAGGAGGAAGGGGGAGGACGCTGGGGTCTTTGGTGCTCTGTGAGCTTGGCTGTTTCCTTGCAGACGTTTCATGACCCAGCTAGGGAGCATCATCAGGGCTAGAAGGGAGAGGGGTTTGTGGAGAGGAAGAGGAGCAGTTTGGGGTCCTTGGTGCTCTCTGAGGCCATGCTGGCTGGGGAATTCTGGGAGCTGAAGTTCCCAAGTCTTAAAAAGTTGCCCCCTGTTCTAGCTGGCCAGGATAGAAACAGGATACTGAAGTGCTCCATCCCCTGCACGTCACGCAATGACCACACGGTCATGGGAACCACAACCT
Source organism: Laticauda colubrina (assembly GCA_015471245.1). Taxonomy (NCBI): domain Eukaryota; kingdom Metazoa; phylum Chordata; class Lepidosauria; order Squamata; family Elapidae; genus Laticauda; species Laticauda colubrina. The sequence continues at coordinate 2,438,743 of BLBF01000069.1, forward strand.
ACCCCACCCCGTTCTGGAGTTGCACAGCTGATTGTAGGATGACCTCTCCTTCCTCCATGAGTGTGCAAAAAGAAGCGTGTGGCTTAGTCACCCTGTGTACCAGGCCGGGCTGTTGCTACCTCCAAGGGGCTGGTTGGGTAACCCAGGAATGCCAAATATTTCCTTGCCCAAGGGGGAGGGGGAGGTCAGAACATGTCCAGGCAAGTCCTGGGTTCAAACCCTCAGCCAAAGATCTAGCACACTTCAGTTAGTGTGCCCAGGCCGGTGTTAAGGAAGTTGCTTGTGTTCCTTGCCTCCCCAGGGGAGAGTTGCTTGTGTTCCTTGCCTCCCCCAGTATGAGAATGTGTTTGAATGCTTGGGATGGAGGCCTATTTTTCTGTTTAGAACAGGAGTCCCCAAACTTGGCCAGTTGTGGAATTCTTTAGCCAGCTATAGCTGGCTAAATCCTTGTTTTCACTGGACAAGGCCAAATCCAATTCCTGGAAAAATCCAATTTTTCATATGTTTTATCCTCCAGTCCTCCTCATTCTCTTTGTTGCTCTTCTCTGCACTCTTTCCAGGATTTCAGCATCTTTTGTGCATCGAGGTGACCCTATTCTCTCAGGAGGATGTGGTGGGATCAGTGGAGAGAACATAATTTATGCACCAGGAGCTTTTGAATAACGCCTTCGGCACATTTCTCAGGGTGATGCTTTGCATCAAGAAAGGAGAATATTCCTAGCTCCGGGTTGACATGGGGGGGGGGGTGTCCTCAGGACTCTCTCAGCCTGGTGGTTTTCTTGCATGACCCAAATTGAGTAACGACATCAGTGCTAGAAAGGAGTGGAGATTTTGGAGAGAAGGAGGAGGAGGAAGACTGTGAGGTCCCTTGGTTGTTTGCTTGCAAACATTTCATTACCCCAACTAGGTAACCTCATCAGAGTTGATTGGTTAGTTAGTTAGTTAGTTAGTCAGTTAGTTAGTGTCTGCAAGAAAACCACCAAGAAAGCACCAAGGACCTCACAGTCTTCCTCCTCCTCCTCTTCCTCCTCCCTCCTCCTTGCAAGCCCCACTGCTTTCCAGCACTGATGATGTTCCCAAGTTGAATAATGAAAATGTCAGCCTTCAAGATCTTCTACTATCGCTTTGCATCCTTCGGCTGCCATAAGTAAAGGGGGGAAGGGGAGGTAGGGATAAGTCTGGGAAGTGAGCTGGAGGTGTTACATTCTTCTGTTGTGTAAATGGGGGGGGGGGAAGCATACAATAGAGTTAGGTTTCTATTTCTCGCTTAGCTTCCTTTTCTCTGCGCAACTGCAACCCGTTATCAAAGTATGCCAAGGTCAACGGACAGAGGCCTCATCACCACCTGAAGATGCCCACATGATCCTATTCACAACTCCTAATTGGAAGTGTCATCTGAACTATTGGGGGTGGGAACACTTCCATCACATTGTATATGTGAATTGCGCGCCTAATTTCTCAGATTCAGAATTCTTTGGTTGCTACCACTTCACTTTCAGTAAAAGATGTCTTTTCTCTAAACTAAAGAGTTTATTTCTTTATTTCTTTCCTGGATTTTGAACGGAGCTCCGCCTGACAGAAATGTTTGCAAGAAAACCAGCACCAAGGACCTCAGTCTTCCTCCTCCTCCTCCCAACATAACATGAAGAGAGAAGGAGAACTGTGTTTTAAGCAACGGGCCACCTCCTCCCCAGTGCCAGAGACAGGAGCAGGGGTCCCTTCCGGCTCTGCCCCCAGGGCAGAGACCCAGCCAGGCCCATCCCTGGGCATCCCAGTTTTGCAGCTGAGAAAAAGAGGCCCCCCAGCCGAGAGCCCCTCCCAACAGCTTGCAACTCTTGATAGCTCTGAGCTCTTGACGGGGATGTGGTTATCTGCAGCTGAGAGGAGGCCCTTCTTAGAATTTGATTTCCAGGAGGTCATGTGGAGCAAAGAAGAATCAGAAAGTTATCCTGCCTAGCCTGGAGCTTATGCGCACACACACACACTCACAGTCACACTTAAGTGGCCCCCAAGTTTCTGATCTTGCTTCTACGGCGATTCTCAGTCTCCCACGTCACGGTTATCCCAGAGGTGCTTTTTTTTTTTTTTTTTTTTCTCAAGAGGCAACTTGATTTTCTGTTTTTTGGACTACAGGACTGCCAAGACAGTGTCCCAATATCTCAAGGGCTGCCCCAAAGAAGAAGCAGTCAAGCTATTCTCCAAAGCATCTGAGGGCAGGACAAGAAGCAGCGGGTGGAAACTCATCAAGGAGAGAAGCAACCTGGAATTAAGGAGGAATTTCCTGACGGTCAGAACAATTAACCAGTGGAACAGCTTCCCACCAGAAGTTGTGGATGCTTCAACAATGGAAGTTTTTAACAAAAGATTGGATAACCATTTGTCTGAAGTTGTGTAGCATATGGGGTTGGACTAGAAGACCTCCAAGGTCCCCTCCAACTCTGTTATTCTGTTCATCACAAGGAGGATAGTAGTTCTGCTTCAGTGCAACCAAATGCCTTATAGAGATGTCTCTTCCAGCTCTTTTATTCTATGTTCTGGGGTCTATGAGAGGACTAACCTAGGACCAAGAATGTCCAAAAGGAGCTTTTCCAAGAGGCAACTGGACTTTCTTATTATTTTTTTAAAAGACATTTTACTTCTCATCCAAGAAGCTTCTTCTGCTCTGACTGGATGGAGGGGGAGGGAGGAAGGGAAGGATTTATACACCTTACAGACCTCCCTTCCTCCCCATCCAGTCAGAGCTGAAGAAGCTTCTTGGATGAGAAGAAAAATGTCTTCAAAAGAAAAAAAAACAGAAAGTCCAGTTGCCTCTTAGAAAAAAAGCACCTTTGAGACAACCAGGACCTGGATGAGGGAGGATCTTCACAGGCAGAATGGAATAGGAATAGAATGGAATAACAAGAGTTAGAAGGGACCAACATCATGTTAAAAACTTCCAGTGTTGGAACATTTACAATTTCTGGAGGCAAGTTGTTCCACAGATTAATTGTCTTCACTGTTAGAAAGTTTCTCCTTAGTTTTAGTTCTAAGTTGCTTCTCTCCTTGATTAGTTTCCCTACGTTGCTTCTTGTCCTGCCTTCAGGTGCTTTGAGGAATAGTATTTAGTATTTATTTGATTTGTCAATCGCTTACAAGATACAGATATAAGTATATACATAGTTATGAATACATGAAATGGTACATATAAGAAAAATAAAAGAAACAATAGGACAGGGACCTACGGTTGGTGCGCTTATGCAGGCCCCCTTACAGACCTCTTAGGAAAGGGGTGAGGTCAATAGTAGACAGTCTAAGGTTAAAGTTTTTGGGGTTTGGGGAAGGAACCACAGAGTCAGGTAGTGAGTTCCAGACATTGACCACTTTGCTGCTGAAGTCGTATTTCCTGCAATCCAGTTTGGTGCGGTTAACCTTGAGTTTGTTTCTATTGTTTGCTCTTATGTTGTTGTGGTTGAAGCTGAAGTAGTCATTGACGGGGAGGACATTGCAATGTATGATTTTATGTACTATACTTAGATCGGACCGAAGGCGGCCTAGTTCTAGGTTTTCTAGGTCTAGAATTTAAAGTCTGGCGGCATCAGGTCTTCTGCAACGAGGAGAGGGGTGGAGAACTCTTCTTGGGAAATATTTCTGGACTTTCTCAACTGTGCTAATATCAGATACGTGATATGGATTCCAGACTGATGAACTGTATTCAAGTAAAGGTCTAGCAAATGTTTTGTATGCTCTAGTTAGTAGTGTAATATTACCAGAGAAGAAGTTACGTAGGATGCCCCTCTTCTCTGGGGCATCCCCTCAGATATTGCCAGATGCTATCCTGTCTCCCCTGGTTCCGCTTTTCATTAGACTAGACATACCCAGTTCCTGCAACTATTCTTCTTATGTTTTAGCCTCCAGTCCCCTTAATCCTCTTTGTTGCTCTTCTCTGCACTCTTTCCAGAGTCTCAACATTTTTATTTTTTATTTTTTTGTAAACGTGGCGACCAAAACTGAATGCAAATAGTCCCATGATGGTGAACCTATGGCACACTGGCCAGAGGTGCCATGCTGAGCCCTCTCTGTGGGCATACGCGCCATCGCCAGCTGCTCTTCTGGTTTCTGGCATGGGCATGCGCCCCGCCCAGCTGGTCTTCGGTTTCCGGCACTCTGGTACACGTGCCCGCATCCCAGTTTGGGCACTTGGTGCCGAAAAGGTTTGCCATCCCTGCAATAGTCCAATAGGCCTTATAAAGTGGTACGAATGCTTCCCGTGGATTTTGATTCTGTCCTGTTGCCAAATAGTCTGGCGGTGGGCAATGTGCCCATGAGGGTCTCTCGATAACTCCCTGGGGTCTGGCGCCTCTCCCTCCCTCCCTCCCTCTCTCTCTGCCCCTCCCTTCAGCTATTGTCTCTTTGGCCAAGGACAAAGGATGGGAAGTCACTTCAGGAAGCAGGGAGGGAAGCCCTGGAGGAGGGGAAAAAAAAAAAAGAGTTGTCCTTAAAGCGATCTTGTTTTGCACAATCTGGATCGTTCCTTGAAGCAGAGCCCTTGGGGCCAGAGTGGGAGTCACACTCTGGCAGATATTTATAGAAATGCCAAATAATGAGATTCTTTCTCCTGCTTTTCCGGGCTTGGAAAATAAATGGACATGCTCTGAAGTTCCGAAACTGAGCCTACCTCGAGAGTGGGAGAAATTGTGCTTTGTGTACTCCGATGGTGTGTTGTGTTGCTCAGAACCGGGAAAGCGTGCGGGCGGGCAGGGGGCGGGGGGGAGAGACCGATCACCAGGCGACGTTGGGCTGGTTGCGTCGGTCGCATTGGCGGGTTGAGAAAGCAAAGTTTTTCAACATTAACCATTGGAAGTTTTGGCAGCGTCAATTCAGCGCCAGAAAAATAAACCCAGATGGCTGATGCTTCATTTAACATTTCTATAAATGTAATAAGTAGATTTTACAAACCAGTTGTAGATTTCTCCAACGCCAAGCAAACATGTTGCAAGTAACTTCAGTAGCAAGAGAGAGAGAACATCCAGTTTCACTTTAGTGCGGCAGGCAAGCAGAGGAGAGAAGCAGTTTCATTTTCAACAGACAGACTCAGAGCTCCACATAACTGCAGAGCTTAATATAGAGCCACGCCTAGGCTCCTCCCAGTTTCAGTTTCCAAACAGCCCTCATTGGCTGACGTAGTTTCTATGCCTATTCATTGGCTGGCCTTGTTACCAAGCTCTATTCCAGTTCATGAATAGACTCTGAGAGACTTCAACTCCCAGAAACCCACAGCCAGCAAAGGATTCTGGGAGTTGAAGTCCACACCATCTCATTGAGGAGCGTTGGGCCATCCTGTCCAGATACAGGCAGTCTTTGGCTTACGGCCACAATTGAACCCACCCACCCCAAAAAAATGTCCCTTACTAAGCCAGACCGTCGTTAAAATGAGTTTTCACCCCGTTTTGACGGCCTTTCTTGCCAGCGTTGTTAAGTGAATCATGGACACAATCAAGTCACTCAGGTGGTTGCTAAAGTGAATCTGGATCCCCCATTAACTTTCTTCATCACAATTAGGTCTCAGAAACGGGATCACCGCATCCGTCATAAGTACCTGCTAGTGGCCAGGTGTCTTAATTTTGACCAGGTAGAGATGGCTACAATGGTTGCATTTTTTTCCAGGACCGTTGTAACTTTGGACGGTTGCTAAACAAACTGTAGTAAGTCGAGGACTTAGAAAAACTTATTTGCACAAAGCCCGTTCTTCGACAGAGCATTTAGACTATATGTTTTATTTTTATTCATAAACATTTTGAATACAGTGTATTGTCAAGGAGTGCCATTTACAAAATATCAGGAAGAATACAAACTGAGATATTGGCATATATAATGATAACAATAATGGTAGTATAGCAATGTCATTTTAACTACATTTCTCTTTATATTACCTTATTTATAGTTCTATTTTATCAACCTACTATTATAAACCTATTTATTAATATAAACCCTCTTGGCCACTTTCATTCATACAAAACAATAATCCTTCTTCGCCTCTTTTCTACCTCTTATCTCTAATCACTCGTAAAACCTTTTCCATGTTAGGTAATATTCCATGTCTTCTTTCTCCTTTATTTTTAATGTCAATCTATCTCTGCCCAGTCTAGTTATCTTCTGAATTAGGTCCTCACCTGATGGGTTTTTTTTTTCAATATTGTGCAAATACAGTCCTTGCAGCTGTCAGTACATGCAAAACTAAACATACAAGTCCCTTTTGTCAGGATTCCGCCAGTTCCCCCCATTTAAATCATGAGTCTCGAGCCAAACTTCCAAAACTTACAAAGGATTTATTGAGAGTTAACATGTCCAGTACCACCTGGGTGCAGCCGAACCTGAGATACATAATTCATTGTCACCCTTGACCCTGGTTTCCCCTCACCCTTCTGGGTGTATCATAATTCATATTCTCCAATGGGACACATCCATAGCCAAGACTCATCAATCAGGCTCTCCAGTGAGAATTTTGCAAGGCAGAAACTTCAGTCACCGAGTTACTATCTTTGAAAACATTTATGGAATGCACTTTCGGTTTGCAAGCTGCTGCACTGCTCCCCCCTCCCTTTCTGTTGGCAACTCCAAAAAGACCATGGAAATATGTTAGGAGTTGACACTTTTACCATAACCCTCGGGTATTATAACATTCTTCGAGAGAGCATTTAGGACAGGGGTCTCCAACTTTGGCAACTTGGAGATGTGTAGACTTCAGCTTTCAGAATTCCTCAGCCACCTTTCTGGAAATTGAAGTCCACAAGTTGCCAAGGTTGGAGACCCCTGATTTAGGAAGCTGGGATGAGGGTGAGTCACTTAATCAAATGCATAAGGTACAAGATGATGCCCAACCTAGGTACAGCGTGCACCTTGGCTGGACTTGGTAGCGTAGCTGGTTTGCTGCCTCATGGCGGTTCCAGAAAATTGGGTTAATTTGGTAAACAATTTAAATAAATAATTTGGTGTTTCAAAGGCGCAGCAGCCTCTGACTTGCTAAGCAGGGGGCCATTAATTTTTACACAGGAACTGGGCCTGGCTAGTCTAGGGAAGAGAAGAACCAGGCGAGGCAGGAGAGCATCTTCCAATAAAAAGGGGTCAAGCTATTTTCCAAGGCACCAGAAGGCCAGACAAGGAACAATGGATGGAAACTGAACAAGGAGAGAGATTCAACCTGGAAATAAGGAGACATTTCCTGACAGGGAGAACCATCCACCCCTGGAACAGAAGTTGCCTTCAGAAGTTGTGGGAGCTTCATCCCTGGAGGCTTTCAAGAAGAGGCTGGACTGCCATTTTTCGGGGGATGGTGTAGTAGGATCTCTTGCTTGGGCAGGGGGGTTGGACTACATGACCTCTAAGGTTCCTTTCCATTCTGTTACAGGTATTCCTCAACTTCACGACCACAATGGAGCCCAACATTTCTGTTGCTAGTTGAGATGTTTGTTAAGCGAATTTTGCCCCATTTCACAGAAGCTTTCTTGCCACAATTGTTAAGCGAATCACTGCGGTTGTTAGGTTAGTGACAGGGTGGTGAAGTTGAACCTGGCCTCCCCACTTCTGACTTTGCTTGTCAGAAGGTCGCAAAAGGGGTTCATATGACCCCGGGACACTACGGCCGTTATAAATACAAGACAGTTTGCAAAGCGTTCTGAATTTTGATCAGGGATGTTATAACGGCCGTAAGGGTGAAAGCCGGTCCTGAGTCACTTGTTTTTCAGTGCCGTTGTAACTCTGAAGCAGCCACTTAAATGAACCTCCGTAAATCGAGGACTACCTGTCCTCCGTTGTTATGTAAGTCTCTGGATCCAAACATCCGTTTCTTCTCCTTCTTTCGCCTCTTTGAAAGGGAGGAGGAGAAGACACAGCATCAACGCATCCCTTATATTTAAAAAAGAAAGAAATTCAGATTGCTTTGGTTATTCCAGTTCCTACCCCTGTTATAAACAAAGCAGCTTTCAAAGTCAAAAAATAAAAATAAGGCCCAGACATCTGGAGAGCTCCAGCTTGGGGAAGGTTGCATTGTATCCCCATTGTCTCCCTCCAAGCTCTTTGCTGTTTACATCACGTACAAAACAGCTGTTCTGCCTGCTTCATAATGTCTGAATTTGCCCTCCAGACCAAGATAATCCAGTTTTGGAAGCCCTTCATTGCTTCATCCCCATTTTATTCCCCAAATCTGGAAAGGATCCCTCAGGATTTCAGCTTCCCCACCCCACCCATCTCCGCCATGCGGGTTCCTCCAAAACTGCTCAGCCCCTTTCCTAGCAGCCTTCAATGTTCTGGGATTATTCTTCACCAAAATTGAAGTGGAGGAGGAGGGGGAGAGCTTTGGGGTCCTTGGTACTCTCTGAGCTGGGTTGTTTCCTTGTAGACGTTTCATCACCCGGCTAGGGAACATCATCAGTGCTAGAAAGGAGGAGGGAATTGCAGGGAGGAGGAAGAAGAGCAGAAATGGAAGAGGGGAAGGAGGGGGAGGACTGTGGGGTCCTTGGTGCTCTCTGAGCTGGGTTGTTTCCTTGCAGACGTTTCATGATCCGACTAGGGAACATCATCAGTGCTAGAAGGGAGGAGGGTTTCGTTTAGTTTACTTCATTGTCGTGGCACCTCGGACAACGAAATTAAATGCCATCTTCAGTGTACATTATGACTGTGGAAATAAACACAAACACCCATCCTTCGGTTTCTATGCATCTGAATGGAAAAACCCCTGATATTGCATTCATATTTCACTGTACAGTAGAATTCAATAGAGTTACTACCCTGGGATAGAAGCTGGTTTTCAGCCTATTTGTCCTTGTTTTATTATTATCCTGCACCAAGGAGGAGGAGGGGGAGGACTGTGGGGTCCTTGGTGCTCTCTGAGCTGGGTTGTTTCCTTGCAGATGTTTCATGACCCAGCTAGGTAACATCATCAGGGCTAGAAGGGTTTGCATGGAGGAGAAGGAGGAGGACTGTGGAGTTTTTGGTGCTCTCCGAGCTTGGTGGTTTTCTTGCAGACGTTTCATGCCCCAACTAGGTAACATCAGTAGTAGAAGGGAGTAGGGTTTGCGAAGAGGAAGAGGAGGAGGAAGTAGAGGAGGAGAAGGATTGTGGAGTCCTTGTTGCTCTCCAAGCTTTGGTGGTTTTCTTGCAGACCTTTCATGACCCAACTGGGGAACATCATCAAATGCTAGAAAGGAGGAGTAGTTACAGAGAGGACTGTGCGGCCCTTGGTGCTCTGTGAGCTGGATTGTTTTCTTGCAGATGTTTCATGACCCAACTAGGTGACATCATCAGTGCTAGACAGGTGTGGGGTTTGCAGAGTGGAGGAGGAGGAGAACCATGAAATCCTGGATGCTCTCTGAGCTTGATGGTTTTCTTGCAGACGTTTCATGACCCAACTAGGGAACATCATCAGTGCTAATGGGGGTTGGGGGGAGTAGGTGGGAGATTCCTGCTGTGGCCGGAAAAGTCACCCCACCAGGTCTGTTTCTCTCTCCCTCCCTCCTTCCCTCCCTCCCTCCCCAACTGCCCTCAACTGTTGGAAAATCCCAATGACACCCAGGTGTGCGTTTCCCTGTTTTGTAAAGCCATTTCTTGCTTTATTTCCAATTCATCCCTTCCTTCCCAATCTGGAAGGATCCTCAAAATTATACCACCACCACCACCACCACCCCGAAAAAACCCCAAATGACAATTTCTCCAGATTTCTTCGGCATCTGCAGAGCCTCCTTAATCCAATGGAAGGATCTCGCACATCCTCTTAATTATTCTCCTCCCAAATCAAATCAAGCCGGCATCCTCCCCGCCGTTTGCTTCTTTCGACCTTCGTTGCATTTATTTTTTCCCAGTACCAGGGCTTGCCGCAATTTTTCCCGGCTGCAGCTTCTTCCACCGTTTATATAGGTCACGTTAATCAAGTTTCTGAGCCGTTTTATTCCCTTTCCCATAATGAGCCTCTGGTTGCAACGGGGAGAAAAGCGCATCGGCGCACGGAAAGGAGCAAACCCACACACACACACACACATTTGGTGCAGCATGATGCGCTGTTTGCTAGTATTGCAGAGGTTCTTCCTTAATTAGGAAATCTCCTTCTTTCCTTGGAAACGCATCTTTATTTCTCCTTCAGAAGAGCTAAAAGATCAATTGTCCCGAGGATCTCCGTTATCGCCTTCCTTCTGGACGTCACGCGAACCTTCTCGGTTTTTCACGATGAACTTGAAGGCCTTTAAATTTGAAATTCAGAATAGAGCTGGAGGGCACCTTGGAGGTCTTCTAGTCCAACCCCCCCCCCCCCCCCCGCTTGAGCAGGACACCCTATGCCCGTGATGGCGAACCTATGGCACGCAAAGCCATTTGTGCCGGCACACCAGCTGCAGGCAAACTTACCTTACTGCGCATGTGCACGCCTCACCGCTGATTTTCGGCCAGTTTGAGGCCTTTTTTGGCCTCCCAAAGGCTTGAGGAAGGCTTCTGCAGGTTTTGCAGGCTGAAAATTAGGCCCGTTTCACCACTTCCTGTTTCTCCGGAAATACCGCAGGTGACGAAACAGGGCTAGATTTTGGCCTACAAAGCTTGTAGAATCCTGCAGACGCCTTCCTCAAGCCTTTGGGAGGCCGAAAAAGGCCTCAAACAGGCTGAAAATCAGCTGTGAAGTGCAGTGCAGGTAAGGGGACAGTGTGGGGTGGAGTGGGGATTGTGTGCGCATGTATAGGGGGTGTTTGGGGGGGTCGCGCATTGCCTTCTGGGTACACAATTTTTGGCACAGGAGCCCCAAGAGGTTAGCCACCGCTGCCCTATGCCAATTCTTCAAAGTCTCCACTGATGGAGCACCCAGAACTCCTTCTACTGATTGATTGGGGATTCTAGAATAAGGGAGTTGTAAGGGACCTTGGAGGTCTTCTAGTCCAGCCCCCTGCCCAAGCAGGAAACCCTAAAAGGTCTCAGACAAAGCATTCTCCAATCTGAAGAAGCTTCTTGGATGAGAAGAGAAACGTCTTCGAAAGAAAAACCAAAAAGTCTAGTTGCCTTTTGGGGAAAAAAAAAACACAACCAGGACCTGGATGGCTGAGAATCTCCATATACATCTCAGACAAATGGCTCTTCTTTAAAAACCTCCCATGATGGACCATCCACAACTTCTAGTGGCAAGTAGTCCCACTGGTTAATTGCCTTCCCTTTTAGGAAGTTTCTCCTTAATTCCAAGTTGCTTGTCTCTTGGAATAGTTTCCATCCATTACTCCCTAGTCCTTCTCTTCGTGAGACTACTCAATTCAGAATTGAGCTGGAAGGGGCCTTGGAGGTCTTCTAGTCCAACCCCCTGCTCAAGCAGGAGGCCCTTTCACATTCCAGACCAACAGCTATCTAGCCTCTTTAAAAACTCCAGTGATGCAGCATCCACAACTCCTGGAGGCAAACTGTTCCACTAAATAACAGAATAACAAGAGTTGGAAGGGACCTTGGAGGTCCTCTAGTCCAGCCCCCTGCTCAAGCAGGAGGCTCTTAGGCCAGGGGTGTCAAACTCAATTTCATTGAGGGCCGGGATGGGCATGGCCAGTTCGACGTCACTCGTGTCAGGGGCTCCCAAGCTCCGTTTCTGGCTGCGACGGCCTCCTGCAACCCTCTGCCAGCGAAAACAGAACCAAATCAATCAGAATAAAGCCGCAAGGGACCTTGGAGATCTTCTAGTCCAACCCCCACTGCCCAAGCAGTGTCTATACAACTTCAGACAGATGGCTTTCCAGTCTCTCCTTGAAAACCTGCAGTGATGGAGCACCCACAACTTTTGGTGGCAAGCAGTTCCACTGGTTTATTGTCCTCCCTGTTAGGAAGTTTCTCCTTAATTCCAGGTTTAGTTTCCATCTCTTGTTTCTCGTCCTGCCTTCCGGTGCTTTGGAGAATAATTTGGCCCCCTTCTTTTTGGGGGAACCCTGCTCTCCTGTCACCCCTGGTCCTTCTTTTCCCCAGACCGGCCATGCCCAGTTCCTGCAATTGTTCTTCCTACTCTACCTCCTCAAACACAGGACTTACGAGCTGCTCCTTTACGAGTTGGATATCTTTCCACACATGTGGAGTAGGCACGTCTGCAGAGCAGTTACATCAGCTCTTTGGCATCCAGTCAGGCTTTCCTAAGAAGGGCTATTTACGACTTGGCGGAAGTCAGATGTGTTATTTCCCCATACAAAGTAAGGCCCTTGTGGATGACACAAGGCGCGCGGTGATGCAATGAATGGCCTTGTTTCGAGGTTGGCGTGGCGGCACACAACAGCGTTGTTTACTTCATACCAGCTTTTTAATCACAGATGGGAAAGAAAAATAAAATAAAAGAAGTCATTGGCCCCAAGAGTTCATGGGGAAGAAGTGAGACAGGGTTTGCATTTCCCAGCTTCGGCTACTTGAAGATGGGTGGACCTCAATCTCCAGAGTTACTAATACCACTTTATAAAACCCCTAGTAAGGCCACCGCTGGAATACTACAACCGATTTGGTCACCATGCTACAAAAAAAGATGCTGAGACTTTGGAGGCACTTCAGAGAAGAGCAACTAAGATGATCAACGGCCTGGAGATTAAAATAAAAGAAGAACGGCTGCAGTTTTGAGGCTTGGCCAGTCTAGAGAAAAGAATAATTAGGGGTGACATGATAGCAGGATCCCATATTTGAGGGGCTGCCACAGAGAAGAGGGGGTCAAATTATTCTCCAAAGTCCCTGAAGACAGGACAAGAAACAATGGATAGAAACTAATTAAGGAGAGAAGCAACCTGGAATGGAGGAGAATTTCCTAACAGTGAGGACAATTAACCAGTGGAATTGTTTGCCACTAGAAGTTATGAGTGTTTCGTCATTGGATGTTTTGAAGAAGAGTCCAAACAGCCACTTATCTGAAACAGCATAGGTTCTCCTGCTTGAGCAGGGGGGGCTAGACTAGAAGGCCTCCAAGGTCCCTTCCAGCTCTGTTCTGTTTTATTCTATTCCATTCCCTTTGAAAGTAGCTCTTAGGGCGAGCAGAGATTTCATAATGCATCAGAAAAGGGAATCTAAAGTGCTGTTTCTCAAGCAATGTTGAGATGTGTGGATTTCAAACCTCAGAATTCCCCAGCCAGGCTTGCTCATAGAACATAGAATAACAGAATTGGAAGGGACCTCGGAGGTCTTCTAGTCCAGCCCCCTGCTTGAGCAGGATACCCTCTATCATTTCAGACAAATGGCTGTCCAGGCTCTTCTTAAAAGCCTCCACACCTTCTGGAGGCACTGGTTAATTGCTCTCTCCTTAATTCCTGGTTGCTTCTCTCCTTGGTTAGTTTTCATCCACTTTTTCTTCTCTTGCCTGTTGGTGCTATAGAAAATAGTTCGACACCCCCCCCCCCCCCAGCGCTCATAAATTAAGAGGGACAGTAGCTGCTCCATAGAAAAATGGCTTTCTCAATTTTTTCATTAACTTCATTGATTTTTTTTTCCTGCAAAGAAGCAAAAAAAAATAATAATCTGCATTTTGGATAGACTTCCTGTCTAAAATAATAGCTGTTGGAACCAAAAAGAGGAAAAGGATTAAGTTCTCTCTGGCCATTTGGTTGCATTGCAAGATGCAGCCGTTGATTCTCTCTTCCTCCCTCCCTCCCTCCCTCCCTCTCTCTCTCTTTCTTCTTGTAGACATTTAATGGCTGAACTAGGGCTAGAAAGTAATTGGGATTGCAGAGGAGGAGGACTTGAGACTTTCAAGAAGAGATTGGACTGCTATTGGTCAGAAATGGTGCAGGGTCTCCTGCTTGGGTGGGGGGTTGGACTAGATGACCTACAAAGTCCCTTCCAACTCTTACTGTCTGTTATCCGACTATGGGGTCCTTGGTGCTCTTTGAGCTTGGTGGTTTTCTTGTAGACATTTAATGGCCCAACTAGGTAATGCAATCAGAGCTAGAAAGGAATGGGGATTGCAGAGGAGGAGGAAGGAAGACTACAACGACTATGGGGTCCTCCTTGGTCTTCTCTGAGCTTGATAGCTTCCTTGTAGATGTTTTATGACCAAATTAGGTAATAACTTCAGGGCTAGAGGGGAGTGGAGATGGCCAAGAGGGAGGAGAACAGGAGGAGAAGGGAAGAGGAAGAGGAGGAGGAGGAGGTCCATGGTGCTCTCTGAGCTTGGTTGTTTTGTAGCAGACGTTTCATTACCCAACCAGGTAACATCATCGGCGCTGGAAGGAAGTGGTTTGTTTTCTGTTTAAATGTGATGGTTTGCCCTGTCAGTGGGAATGATGAGTAAACACCAACTAGCAGCCAGAAGACACACGGTGAAAAAGACATGAGTGGGTGACAACAAGAGTTCGTCGTAATTTCAGCTGGAAAGTACATTGAGCAACTGTGGTGAGCATCCTATACCAAAGCCAAGTTCCAAAACACCAGAGACTTCCTGGAGAGCTTGGCATGGAGACAAATCTGCCATCAACAGGCACACAGAGATAAACAACATCTGCCTACCATTTAAAAGGTCAGTCAAAAAGCTGACAAGCTCCTCACTAGCAGTCAACACCCGGATAAGCAGAGATTAACACTAAGCTTGCATTGATGATGTTCCCTAGCTGGGTCATGAAACGTCTGCAAGAAAACAACCAAGCTCAGAGAGAGGACCAAGGACCCTACAGTCCTCCTTCCCCTCCTCCATTTCTGCTCTTCCTCCTCCTCCTCCTCACCATCATCATCCCTGCAACCCCCCCTCCTTTCTAGCACTGATGATGTTCCCTAGTTGGGTCATGAAACATCTGCAAGAAAGCCACTAGGTTCGGAGTCCACCAAGGACCCCAACAATCATTCTCCCCCTCCTTCTCCTCTTCCTTTTCCTCTTCCATTTCTCCTCCTCTTCCTCCTCCTCCACTTCTCCCGCTCTTCTTCTTCTTTTCTTCCTCCAACCCCTCCTCCCTGCAAACCCTTGTCCCTTCTAGCACTGATGATGTTCCCTGGTTGGGCCATGAAACGTCTGCAAGAAAACAGCCAAGCTCAGAGAACACCAAGGACCCGTATGACAAACCCATACTTGACAAAAATGAAAAGTTCAGTGCCTCCTGTAAAATAGGCATAAGCAATTAAGTAGCTACTCAACTGTACTGTATAACAGAATAACCGAATAACAAAGTTGGAAGAGACCTTGGAGGTCTTCGAGTCCAACCCCCCGCCCAGGCTGGAAATCCTTTTTTTTATTATTTTATTTTATTTTTTTATGTACAACAAATCATTCCATTTCAACTGTGCGTCGACTTGGGTACATATTTCAATTATTTAAACATTATAAATGATATTCTTATCAAATTTAACAATACATCCATGTTCCCATATATATTCCCACATACATAATGATATCACACATTATAACTTTGCTTAAATTTCTCTAATTGCTCTATAAACACATCAGATCTTTTTTAGGTTGTTCCATTCTCTACCCATTGATAAAACATATTCCATACCATGTAATATTCAGTGTCTTCTTTTTCTTTAATTTCTAGGGTCAATCTATTCATTTCTGCACATTCAAATATTTTTTTGAAATATTTTCCCCCTATCGGTATTTTATCACTCTTTCAATTTGGGGCAAAAAATCCAGGCTAGAAATCCTGACTACACCATTCGAGTCAAATGGCTATCCAATCTCTTCTTTAAAATCTTCCAGTGCTGGAGCATTTACAACCTCTGGAGGTAAGATGTTCCACTGATGAATTGTCCTCACTATCAAGAAGTTTCTCCTCAATTCCAGGTTGCTTCTCTCCTTGATTACTTTCCATCTGTTGCTTCTTGTCCTGCCTTCACATGTGCTTTGGATGATAAATGGACCCCTTCTTCTCCGTGACAGCCCCTCAAATATTGGAAGGTTGCTATCATGCCCCCCTTAAATCTGTATTTCATTGAACTACAGAACTACAGAAATACTATCTGTATTTCATTGAACCATAACCAAGTCCTGCAACTGTTCTTTATATGTTTCAGCCTCCAGCCCCCAATCCTCTTTGTTGCTCCTCTCTTGCACTCTTTCCAGAGCCTCTCCATGTTTCTTTTTCAAGATGGTGGCCAAAACTGGATGCAGCATTCCAGCTGTGGCCTTACTAAGGCTTTGCAAAGCGGGACTAATTTAAGACAGTTGCAGCCTCTGGTCATGCCTGCAGAGGGAAAATCCGAGCAAGGGATGATTTACACAGGGCTCCCAAGAGCTGCTTTGCAAAAAAAAAAAAAAAAATGCAAAAAAAAACCCTTTTTCCTCTTGCGAGCTGTGGTTTCTCTCTCTGAAATCCAGAGAGTTCAGTCTGGAGTGTGCATCCTCTCCCAACACCTGCCTTTTCCTAGCCTAGCATCTCTGCTTTGTGGAAAGGTCTAAGTCCCCCTCTTCCCCTTCCTGCTCCTGCTTTATGGGAGGCAGGGCGGTCCTGCCTGGTAGGTGGCCTGAAAATTTTGGGTGGTGCCTTCTGCCCCTCCCGGTGTTGACTGGAATCCAGCCTAGGGAGGGGACTGGGAGCAGCATGGATGTTCCTCATCATCTCATATCTCCAGTGGGTGGAAGGACACCTCCCTTCCTAGGAAAGGAGAGGCTCATTGTTTGATTTCCGCCTTCACTTCGCTTCGCTTGCAGCCGGGCCTTGCCAGGATGTGCGCCTACGTTTGGTGGGATGGCTGTTCTGACCCAAATTTTGTTCCAAGGAAACAAACACCAAACGGAGGTAACAGCAAAACCTCTTAATGATTCTTTACGAATTCTGCTCCTTCCCGGTTAAAAGGCTGCTTCAAACCAATTAGCTCCGGTAAGAAAGAGCCTTGCCAAGGTTTTGCAAGGCTGCCAAGAACACCAGATAAAGTTACCAAGAAATATTTCAAAGACAAAGAGTCTGCAAACACCAACCAAGTTATTCCGAACGTCCACAAGGCTCGAGTGCAAAAACGTCGTTGCTTCCTGCAAAGAGCTCTGGTTTCTCAGATGGCTTTTATCTCTTCAGGGAGGGGCCATCACCTTGCAGCCTTACTCCAAAATCGCCCTTGCTACTGCAGCTGCTCTTCCTTTCGAGCAGCCCTGCAAGCACACGCACTGGGCACAGGCTCCTCGGGGGCCTCTTCCTCACTGCTGCCAGCCTCCACCATCTCCAAAGGCAGCACCCCACTCCCTGATGGTCCTGGCCCCGTCCCTGCATCACACGCAGGCCCCTCACCTGAGTCCTCGCTCTCCGAGACCTCAGCCATCCATACCTGCTGCCAGCGAACCACAACAACGTCCAACTTCCCCCCCCCCCCAAGTTAAGGGGCTGCCACAAAGAAGAGGGGGTCCACCTCTTCTCCAAAGCCCCTGAAGGCAGGGCAAGAAGCAATGGATGGAAACTAATCAAGGAGAGGAACAACCTGGAATTGAGGAGAAACTTCCTGACAGTGAAAACAATTAACCAGTAGAATGACTCACTGGAGGTTTCTAAGCTGGACTAGAAGACCTCCAAGGCCCCTTCCAGCTCTTACTGTATTCTGATTCTGCCATGAGAAGTCAGGTAAAGAGGACAAGGCCAACCCACTCTTAAAAAGTGTGTCCATGATGGCTTAAAAATCAGGGTGCTGCAAGGAGCCTTTTGCAAACCTCAAGAGGAAGGGTCCCCAAACTTGGCCACTTTAAGACTTGTGGACTTCAACTCCCAGAATTCCCCAGCCAGCGTCTTAAAGTGGCCACGACTGAGAAAAACCGCTGTAGCAGAATGGCATTTGAATCTTGGGGAGCTGCCATCCAAAATATTTCTCCGTTCTTTCGGCAGCGGAAATCAAGCCACATTCCAGGAGGATCAGATATTTGGGGGGCTGATCTGATCCCAGATTCAAAGGGGGTGGGAGAATAGCCTTGCAAATCATCGGACTTTGGGGCTCCCGGACCAGAACCAAGAAAGGAAGACTTGACCGTGGAGAGTTTGCCAGGGAGCCTCGCTCAGGATTAGAAAGGATCTTTGAGACCTCATGGATCTCTTCAGATTTTCTAGGAAAGGGATCATCCGGAAGAGGAGAGCTCAGAGCAACATTTGGATCTCTTGTATGGAACAGCTCTGTGTTTAAAATGTATTTTTCTGGTCATGGAGGAGAACCAGCATTGGGGAAGCCGCTGAGCGAGCCCTGAGTAAATCAGGATGATGCTGCGTATAAAATTTTTCCGAGGAATATTTCTGTATTTTAATCCAACTGGCCGCCCAGCTAAACTAGCTGAATTGCCTCGGGAAGTTGTGAATGCTCCAATGCTAAAGGGACCTTGGAGGTCTTCTAGTCCAGCCCCTTCCTCAAGCAGGAGACCCCATGCTATTTCAGACAAGTTGGCTGTCCAGGCTCTTTTTATTAAAAACCTCCAGGGATATGGAGCACGCACAACTTCTGGTGGCAAGCAGTTCCACTGGCTAATCGTTCTTGCTATTAGGAAGTTTCTCCTTCATTCCAGGTTGCTTCTCTCCTTCATTAATTTAAATTAGTTTCAATTTGATTAGGCAGCTCAGGTGAAGCAGATCTCTGACTTCTGTATGTGTTCTACTCGACTTGGCAAGAAGTTGAGGTGCTGGTCGCACATTAACAGTTGGTCCTGTTGAAGGACCGTCGCAGTGGAAGCAGCTTGGTGGGGTACAACCCAGGCGGTTGCGGTTAGTTTGGTGGGACTGAGTCTCACTCCACCATGAGTCCTTGAAGGGATGACACAGATATCACCCCTCCTGTTATCAGCTCCTGGAGATAAATAATAGCATCCGTTAAATAGAACATTAGTAACTCGTTAAACTTTGGGTTCCTTGGAGCTCTCTGAGCTTGGTGGTTCTCTTGCAGACATTTCATGACCCAACTGGGTTATATCATCAGTGCTAGAAGGGTTTGCAGGGAGGAGGAGGAGGACTGTGGGTTCCTTGGAGCTCTCTGAGCTTGGCTGTTTTCTTGCAGACGTTTCATGACCCAACTAGGGAACATCATTAATGCTAGAAGGGTGTTGGGTTTGCAGAGAGGAGCCGGGGCAGGTGGTGCTGTATTTAAGAAGAGATTTGACAGCCATTTGACTGACATAATATAGCATCTCCTGCTTGAGCAAAGGGCTGGACTAGAAGACCTCCGTGGTCCCTCCCAATTCTTTTATTCTATTATTCAGTGGGACAGCCTGACTCTAGAAGGTGTGGGGGCTCCATCACTGGAGATTTTTCAGAACCACACACCCCGCCACCCTTTGACCAAGATAGTATAAATTCCCCTGCCTTCACCCAGAGGTTAGACTAGAAGACCTCCAAGGTCCCTTTCCACCACCACCACCACCCCCACACACATACAATTTTGGGGCTGCTGAAATGGGGCAGGTTGGGCTTGTTCTGACCCCGAGAGCGAGAATCTCTGTGCTGAAAATGAACTTGATCGTCCCAAAACATCACAAGGGAAATCATGAGCTAGGCCGTGTGTTCTTGTGCGGGCCGCGTGTTCACTGGCCACGGGTGGGGCGTGCATGTGACCCACAGATGGGTGGCCATGGGCTGCAGCACGAGACGCTCAAGATCAGCAGTGAATGAGGCAACAGGCTTAGCATTGCCCAATCTTGGCTAATCCTAAGCAGGCGTTCATCTCCTTCCTTCCTTCCTTCCTTCCCTCCCTCCCTCCTTCCTTCCTTCCTTCCTTCCTTCCTTCCTTCTTTCAAGAACGGTGTGGCCCCATTGATCTGGATCTTCAAATAAAGCTGGAAGAGGATACAGATTAGATATACAGATTAACAGAGTTGGAAGGGGCCCTGGAGGTCATCTAGTCCAACCCCACCTCCCCACCCCGCCCAAGCAGGAAGACCTGACTTACACCAGTGGTCCCCAACCTTTTCTGTACCAGGGACCAGTTTCACGCAGAAACACTTTTTCAAGGACCAGCATAAATCAATTCTTCCCCAATAGTAAAGGGCTTCCTTACTATTTCTTTACTAAAATCATATTTCTATATATATTTTAATCACGATTATTCATTCTTTGCGGCCCGGTACAAAACGATCCGCGGACCGGTACCTGTCTGGGGACCCCTGCCCGACACCATTTCTGACAGGTGGCCGTCCAGTCTCTTCTTGAAAGCCTCCAGGGATGAACCTCCCACCACTTCTGAATAGCAGAATAATAATAATTCAGTTGGAAGGGACCTTGGAGGTCATCTAGTCCAACCCCTCCTGCCCAACCAGGAGACCCTACACCATTTCTGAAAGAGGGCCATCCAATCTCTTCTTGAAAGCCTCCAGGGGTGAAAGCCTCCCATTACTTTCGAAGGCAACTTCTGTTCCATGGGTTGATGGTTCTCAGTGTCAGAAAGTTTCTCCTTATTTCCAGGTTGAATCTCTCCTGGATCAGTTTCCATCCATTCTTCCTTGTCTGGCCTTCGGGTCCTTTGGAGAACAGCTTGACCCCCTTCCTCCTCCTCTCTGGGGCAGCCCCTCCAATACTGGGAGATGCTCTCCTGTCTCCTCTGGTCCTTCTCTTCCCTAGACTAGCCAGGTTCAGTTCCTGCAACCGTTCATTGTAAGTTTTAGTCTCCAATCATCCCCTCATCATCCTGGTTGCTCTTCTCTGCCCTCTTTCTAGAGTCTCAGCCTCTTTTTTGTAGTCTGGTGACCAAAACTGGATGCAGGACTCGAGGTGTGGCCTTACTAAGGCTTTACAGAGTCGTATTAGTACCTCACTTGGTCTCAGTTGCATCCCTCTGTTAAGGCAGCTTAGGTTCACATTGGCTTTTTTGGCAGCTGGTGCACATGGCTAACTCCTATTTAAGTGGTTGTCCACTGAGACTCCGAGGTGGGGGCAACAGCCAGAATGAGAGACTTGGAAGGGACCTTGGAGATCTTCTAGTCCAACCCTGTACCATTTCAGCCAGACCCAGCAGGATTGGCCAAGGCAGAAAAGCTCTTCCCTCATCCAGGGACCTCTAGATGTGTTTAACTCCAGCACCCATTGCACCCATGAATCTCTCCCTGATCAGTTTCTATCCATTATTATTCCTTGTCTGGCCTTCAGGTGCCTTGGAAAATAGCTTGACCCCCCTTCCCTCCTCTCTGGGGCAGCCCCTCAAACACTGGAAGGCTGCTATCATGTCTGCCCTGGTCCTTCTCTTTACTAAACTAGCCACATGTTTTAAAAATAAGCTTTAAAGGGATGCTTTAAAGGGGTGAAATTGGGGGTCCCAACCTCAAATAGGCTAGAATAGGGGTCTCCAACCCCTGGGCCATGGGCCGGCACCGGTCCAAGGCCTGCCAAGAACCGGTCCATGCAACGTGCAAAACCCTATTCGTGGAGGCGCAGGATCCAGACCGCACATGAAACCATGCCCTCCATGGGTCACGGAAAAACTGCCCACCACAGACCTGGTGCCTGGCATCCGAAAGTTGGGGCACTGCTTGGTTAGGAGACTAGAGGCTAAAACACGTGAAGAATGGTTGCAGGGATTGGGTATGTCTAGTTTAATGAAGAGAAGGACCAGGGGTGACATGTTAGCATCTTCCAAAGTTTGAGGGGCTGTCCAAAAGAGGCGGGGATCAATTTATTTTCCAAAGCACCAGAAGGCAGGACAAGAAACAGTGGATGGAAACTAACCAAGGAGAGAAGCAACCTGGAATTCAGGAGAAACTTCCTAACAGGGAGGACAATTAACCAGTGGAACTGCTTGCCACCAGAAGTTGTGGGTGCTCCATCACTGCAGGTTTTCAAGAAGTGATTGGACAGCCATTGGTTTGAAATGGAGTAAAAGCCTGCTGCTTGAGCAGGGCGGGGTTGGACTAGAGCAGGGGTCCCCAACCACCGGGCCCTGGACCGGTCCCGGTCCGCGGATCGTTTTGTGCCGGGCCGCAAAGAATGAATAATCGTGATTAAAATATACATAGAAATATGTTTTTAGTGAAGAAATAGTAAGGAAGCCCTTTACTATTGGGGAAGAATTGATTTTGCCGGTCCTTGAAAAAGTGTTTCTGCGTGAAACTGGTCCCTGGTACAAGAAAGGTTGGGGGCCACTGGACTAGAGGACCTCCAGGGTCCCTTCCAAGTCAGTTATGCTGTTAGAAGCCTTGTCCTCTCAATGCCTCATTCCCCTGTTTCTAAAGATCAGCTGAGGTGATGGCCCCAAACTCCGAGAGCTGTCATCCCGTAGGCCAGGGGGTCCCCAAACTTGGCTATGCCGGCTGAGGAATTCTGGGAGTTTGAAGTCCACAAGTCTTCAAGTTGCCAAGTTTTGGAGATTTCTGCTCTATGGTCTTTTCTGCCCTCCCCCCTTTGGCCCTCCTGAAGGGGAGGGGAAGTTCTGGACCTGAATCTTGGGTTGGGAGGGGGAATTTGCCCTTCCGCACGCTTGGCAACCAAGTTCTCCTTTCTCTCACTGCGGCCCTCGTGGTGAAACTCAGCCTTTGCCAGGAGCCCTTCCCCTCCTCCTCCTCCTCCTCTCCCCCCTCCGGGGTCAGTCTTGTGCTCTGAGCATCTCCGGGCTGGGCAGGACTCCCTCTCTCCTCTCGGCTGCTTTCTCTGGGGACCACAGAAGGGCTGGAGGGGGTGCCGGTTTGGGAGAGCGGGAGGTTGGGTTGGGAAGCATGGCTTTCGGTGCTGGCTCCGTTGCTCCCCCACACGCACCTTTGGCGCTGTGACACTGACACTCGTGGCGAAGCATCCAGGGTGATGCCCGGAGTAGCTGTGAGCCTTCACAGACCTGACCAGCATCCAGAGAGCTCCCACGTCAGCCAGACTCTGTGTGTGTCTGTGTGCATGCATGGAAAAGGAACATTATGCCCGCCAATCACGTTGTGGCAGAAGTGAGAAACGGTTTGGGAAGAAGGGGGGAGTGAGGCGCTCTGGGACGGAGGAGTTTGAAGCCTGAGGTTGTTATTCGCCTGGATTTAATCTTGTACAATTTTATATGTTTATAATTGTTGTTGCATTTCTAGTTTTACCAGATTGCAAGCTGCCCAGTCTTGAACACTGAGATGGGGGCGTAGGGTGGAAGGGAAGGGAGGAAGGGGTGCAGAGAAGAGAGGGGAAGAGAAAAAGAAAAGGTAGGAAAGAGGAATGGAGAACAAGAGGAGGGGAAGGAAGGAAAAAAGGAAGGAAGGAAAGCTTTCATGCAGAAGGAAGGAAAATACTGATTTGGAGGGAAGGAAGGAAAGTTTTAATGTAGGAAGGAAAAAATACTGAGGGAGGAAGGAAGGAAGGAAGGAAGGCAAGTTTTAATGCAGAAAGGAGGAAAAATACTGAATTTGAGGGAGGGGAGGAAAGGGAGAGAGAGACAGACACCAAGGGCTGTGAAATCAGACCCCGGGGTGGGATATTGGAAGGCTTGGTTGGGGAGGAAAGGCAGAAAATCTGGGGTGGGGGGGCTTGGCCTGCTGCCCCACCCTTGCTGGGGGGGACGCCTCGGAAGGACGGGACTGGGCCCCAAAGAGCCCCACTCTTGCCTTGCACGAGAGCCGAAAGAAACCCCGCCGGCCCATTTCTAAGACGGCCACCTGGACAGCTGTGAGTTATGGGGCAGGTTTGCCGTTTAGGTGAAAACGCTTTATTTTTTGAATACTTTTTGCCTGCCTGGGGCCCTTCAGCAGAACCTCTGACCGCTCCCTCCCCCAACGTCCAGCATGATTTTTTTTTGGGGGGGGGGGGGGCGGGTTTCTGTTTCTGTTTTTTGTTTTTTTAAATCAAAAAGAAAGTCCTTTTCCGTCACTGCCAGACAGGGAACATGGTGTCCCTGCACAAATTTATCCCCTTTATTAGACGCTCCTGCCATCCAATCACCGGAGCTCTCTCTGGGCGACAGTCGAGATAAATTAAAAAACATAAAATACAAGCCGCAAAACGATAAGGGGGAAAAGAAAAAGGAAGAAGGGGAAAAAAAAAAAAAAAGCAGCAGCAGCCGTGAAAAGCGAGCGAAATCCCCAAGAAAATTGAGCCTTTTGGGGGGCTGGCGGGAAGCACAGCCGGATTCTCGGGCTGCTTTGAACCGACGGCAGGGACGTCGCTAGGCGAGGCTCTCCGGGGAGGCCCTGTCAGGATGGAGCGTTGCTCCAGAAACTCCTCCTTCCCTCCAGGACCTCCTGTCTGCTCCCACCGTCGCTGTGAAACTGAGATCAAGCGGCTTTGACTGCCACTTTGGCTTGGCGGTTCAGGCAGCAGGCGAGAAACCAGGAGTCTGGGAGTTCTAGTCCCGCCTTTGCCATGAAAGCCGGTTGGCTGACTCTGGGCCAATCCCCAGGAGTCTGGGAGTTCTAGTCCCGCCTCAGGCAGGAAAGCCAATTGGGTGACTCTGGGACAATCATCAGAAGATGGTGAGTTCTAGTTCTACCTTAGCCATGAAAGCTGGCTGGGTGAATTTGAACCAATCACCAGGAGACAGTGACTTCTAGTCCCACCTTCAGCATGACTCTGGGCCAATCATCAGGAGGCAGTGAGTTCTAGTCCCGTCTTACGCTCCGAGGCCAGCCTTTCTCAACCTTGACAACCCAGGCTGGCTGGGGAATTCTGGGAGTTGAAGTCCGCGCCTCTGAAAGCTCCTGCGATCGGGTCGCCCTGTCTGGGAGGAAGCCGGAGTGGAGGGTGGACATCCCGCATGGTCTGAATGATGGGTTTGAAGGTTCCCCGGTGTCCGTTGCTTCGGCGTCCGTCCCTACACCATTAGCTCATGTGTGTGTGTGTGTGTGTGTGGACTAGAAGACCTCCAAGGTCCCTTCCCACCCTGGTTATTCTCTCTCCCGTGTTTTAAGCGTCCGGCCTCACCTTCCTCTTCCTCTTCTTCCTCCTCACAGGAGCGTTTTGTGGATCTCTACGGGAACGACGCGGCCGCCAAGAGCCGGAAGGGCCAGGAGCGCTTCAACAAGTGGCTGTGGACGGGGGCCACCGTGGCCGGCGTGGTCCTCCTGGGCTCCCTGCTGAGCCGCAAATAGCTAGAGACTGACCAGCTGACCGACCGACCGACAGCACCCATCCCGGCCGCCCGGCCCCAGCACTCTTCTGCCCTCTCGGCCTCGCGATCATTCCAAGGGGGGAGGAGAGGGGGGAACCCCTGGGTTGCAAGCCCCCCCCCCCCCCTCGCCCCCCCCCCCCCCCCCCCTTCCTCCAAGCAACTCACGGACCTCTTCCTGGTGCCTCCTGCCACCGCCATGCCTCCCTCACCCCCCCAGCCCCCCCCCCGCAAAAGGGCCCACAGTCTCTGGCTGTCCCACGAGCAGACCCTTGGCTGGGGGTGGGGGTGGGCGATCCTACACACACACACACACACACACACATGCTGATCCTCAAAGCCCCCCTCCCCCATCTCCATTGCAAACAGAGTCACTTCTGCAAATTAATGTCGTTAATAATCTCCTCGCCTGGGTTCCCTGGGGAGAAAACGGGGGGGGGGTGTTTGCTTCGGGGAGAGGGGGGGCTGCTCCACCCACCCTTCCCATCACACACACAGACACACACACAGACACACACACACACACACACAGACCCTGGCAAGTTTGAGAAAAAACAGCGCTGGCTTCCACCCCAACCCCCCCCCCCCGTTAAAAGTGGATCTCTCGGACTTTTCCCGCCTGTCTCTCCTTCCCGCCTCGAACGCCCTGACAACTACACAGCCTATGCTCCTGAGACTGCGGGGGGGGGGGGAGAGGGACTCTTTCCCACATGTGGGCGTGGGTGTGTGTAGAGCTTTTGCTGGTGGGGGGGGGAAGAGAACGGGGTACGAGGCGCACACCGTGCCTCACCAATATCTGGTGCCGGAAGGCTGTGCTAATAGCTGGTCAATGGAGGGCGAAGGAAGGCTAGGCTGCCACCCCCCCCCCTCAGCCCTCCGTGGCCTGGCGGTTACCCAGGGGGCTGGCAAAGGATGCCCCGTGCCCATTTAGGGGCAGGGGTGTGTGGCTGTTGAGGAAAGGGTGCCAGCTTCTGCTTGTCTTGCACCCTTTGGCAAGGCTGCTCAGCCGATCCGGCTCTGCCCTCCATCCCTACTGGGCCAAGGATGGCCGCTGGGCGCCCTCTCTTATCAGAACAATCCCTCCCTCCCACCACCCCCCACCCCCCAAAATAGCCTCTTTACCCTGGGAAGGAATCCTAGATTCTCCAGTGCTTGGGGGTCTTCCCCCTCCCCATCTGGCTGCCGGAGGGGGGGGGGGGAGGAGGATATGAGTGGGTTGGAGGGGAGGGATGCAGTACCTTTGGGGAGGGGCTTAGCCTCAGCTGCTCATTGCAAGCTGGGCCCTCCGGGGAGCTTCCTGGGCGTTTGCCCAAAGATGCCCACTCCAGGAAGAGCGGGCATCCGGCGGGCCTCCTTTTCGGCTGGGGGGGGGGGGCGGTGGGCAGGACCGTGGAGGAGAAGGGGAGGGGTGCCCCCATGCCTGGGGCGTGGAGGAGGTGAAAGCAGCCGGGTCAGGGGCAGGCAGGTGGGGGGGGTGGAACAGGGAAGGGGGCAGGGTAGTTGTGGGGTTGGGTAAGGGGGCTGCACTTCCTTTTGGAGGTTTGCCTGCAAGGGTTAGGTCAGTGGACAGTCGGGGGAGGGGCCTGAGGATTTGGGGAGGGGGTAGCAGGTGTCGTGGGGAGGGGCAGGTGGAGCTGGGGGGGGGCGGCGAGCTAGTGAGAGACGGGATGTGGGGTCTGCATCTCCCTTGGGCTCTGCAGCAGCCTAGGGCATTTTGGGGAGGGGGGGGGTCTTTCTTGGTCCCTGTTTGGGTCTTTTGGGGAGGGGGGGCTCTTTCCCTACCAGGTAGCCCCCCCCTTTTGGAGAGCCCAGCCTTCCTCAACAAGGGGCTCCATCCCACCCCACTCGCCCCCCCCCTCCGCGCAGATTCAAATGACAGCCCCCTTCCCCAACCCCCCCTGGCCTGCCCTCCCCCCTCCCCAATAAAAAGCCCCAGGGTGCCCTTGCAGATTGCCTCCCCTACCCCACCCCCACCCCCAAGATATACAACGAGATCAGCTGTATATATTGAAGACTAGTTTTTAATTCAGTTGTGAATACAATAATACTATTTTTGTTAACTGTATGTCTGTATTTATGTGTTTTGGCTGTGCTTGCCCTCCCCCTCCCCCCCCCCGTGCCCCATTTAAGCCCCCCACCCTCACCCCTTTCCATTGCAAAGGCAGCCTGTCAGGCGGGGTGGGGTGGGGGTCCCAGCCTGGAAAGAGCCCAGCTTCCGCCCCCCACCCTTTCCCGCCAGCCTGCCGGTCCCTGGTGTCCAAGGCCTCCGACGACGATTCCCCTTCTTAGAGAAGAGAAGCAAAAATGAAGATGGATTTGAAGACAGATAATAAAAAAAAAACAACTGTGGTGTTTGAGCTGAGCTTCCTTGTCTGGTTCTTGGGCTCCACTTCCTTCCTTTCTCCAGGGCGGGCCGGTGGGCTTCACAGGTTTCGAGATGAACTCTGAGTGGGAGGGGACCTTGGAGGTCATCTAGTCCAACCCCCACCCAAGCGAGAGACCCTACACCGTTTCTGACAGGTGGCCGTCCAGTCTCCTCTGAAAGCCTCCAGGGGTGAAGCCCCCACAACTTCTGAATAACAGAACAGTAATAGAGTGGGAAGGGACCTTGGAGGTCATCTAGTCCAACCCTCCCATCCAAACAGGAGACCCTACATCAGGGATGGGATTCAACCGGTGTTACTCCTAGTTCGGGGACTACGTTTTGCTGTGCGCAGGTGTAAAAAAAAAACACTAAACTCTGCCGCCCGGACAGCTGAAAAGCGCAGCGTTTGGAAAGCCTCTTTTTTTTTTCCTGCTTTTTCAACCTCGGCTGTGCCGCGCAAAGCATCTGAGGTTGAAAAAGCAGGAAAATAAAGGACAGGGAAGAGCCCGGGCGGGCGGGGGGGCCAAACTGCAGCAAACACAGAACGTCTCGGTCTCCTCTGGATTTTCTGCCATTGAAAATCTGGGCAGACACACTTTGGTTGCTCACAATCGTTCCAGAATGGTTGCAGGAATTGGACAGATCCATCTAGTCTGATGAAAAAAAAAGAGGAGTGATAGAATAAGAAAGAACATAACAGAATAAGGAATAGAGTGGAGTAGAATGGAATGGAATAGAATTAGGATAGGATAGAATAGAACAGAAATTGTTTTATCGGCCAAGTGTGATTGGACGCACAAGGAATTTGGTGCACATGCTCTCAGGGTACTTAATAAAAAAATAAACATACATTCATCAAGAATCATAAGATAACAACACTTAGTGATACATTGATTACTAATACGCAGTCAAATCATACTAGGAAACAAAAACAATATAAATTGTATATTGTAGTCATAAGTGGGAAGAGAGAGGTAATAGGAAGGACAAGAAGAAGAATAGTAATATTCCAGTATCTGAGGGGCTGCCCCAAAAAAGAGGGAGTCAAGCTATTCTCCAAAGCAGCTGAAGGCAGGAACAATGGATGGAAACTCAGCAAGGAGAGAAGCAACCTGGAATGAAGGAGAAGTTTAATGACAGTGAGAACAATTAACCAGTGGAACTGCTTGCCTCCAGAAGTTATGAATGCTCCATCACTGGAGGCTTTTAAGAAGAGTCTAGACAGTCACTTATCTGAACAGGGTCTCCTGCTTGAGCAGGGGTTGGACTAGAAGACCTCTTAAGGTCCCTTCCAACTCTTGTTACGTACTCCTTTATATCTATATTCGGGTCTGAATTCTATCTTCATTCCGGGCAGAAGAGGCTCAACCTCGTAGATCTTCTGTGGATGAAGGCCAAGAGGCACAAGGATTGGATCCAGGCTGAGCAAGAGGAGCCCAAAGGAAAGATCTGGAAGGTTGGGAAGAAGATTGTGGGAATTTTGAAAGTACAGGCGGCCCTCGGCTTCTAATAGCCCATTGAGTGACCGTTCAAAGTTACGACGGCACTGAAAAATGTGGCTTAGGGCCCCTGTTTCAAAGTTATGACCTTCGCAGCGCACACACACCCCATGGTCACACGATCAAAATTCAGACACAGAATCACAAAATAACAAAGAGTTGGAAGGGACCCTGGAGGTCTTCTAGTCCAACCGCCTGCTCAGGCAGGAAACTCTATATACCATTCTGGACAAAGGGTTCTCCAGGCTCTTCTTAAAAACCTCCAGTGTTGGAGCACCCACACCTTCTGGTGGCAAGCAGTTCCATTGGTTAATTGTCCTCCCTGTTAGGAAGTCACTGGAGGCATTCAAGAAGAGACTGGATTGCTCTCTGTCAGAAATGGTCTCCTGCGTGGGCAGGGGGTTGGACTAGATGACCTACAAGGTCCCTTCCAACTCTGATTATCTGTTATCTGTTAACTCTGCAATGATTCTCGGTGCCACACCTTCAAAATGCAGATAAAGATCATGAATACCAGAAGGAAAACCAAATCATTAAAGCCAAATATAAGGTACACAGAGTCCTCAAATATAAGGTACACAGACTTACAACAGTTCATTTAGTGACTATTCAAAGTGACAACGGCACTGAAAAAAGCAACTTACGACTGTTTTTCACACGTCGTGGCAGCATCCCCACAATCACGTGATCGAAATTCAGACGCTTGGCGACCAGCTCCTATTTATGATGGGGCCGGGGCCGGGGGGGGGGCGTCATGTGGTCCTCATTTTGTGACCTTCTGACAAACCAAAGACAATGAGAAAGCCACATTCACTTAACGATGGTGTTACTCACTGAACAACTGCAGTGATTCACTGAAAAACGATGGCACAAAAAGTCCTAAAATGGGAAGAAACTCACTTCAGAAATGTTTTGCTTAGCAAGATAAATTTTGGGGCTGAATTGTGGTCGTAAGCCGAGCACTACCTGTAGTTCCAATGTGTCTAGAAATCTCTCTGTCTCTCTCTCTGTGTGTGTGTGTGTGTATACACACTTTGGTTAACACCGACTTTTAAAGTCCCAACCAAAATGTCCCCCTGTCCTTTCCCTCTATATATTTAATCATTCATGTCAAAAGCTTAGTACAAAAAGTTCGATCAATGGCATTTAGCACCAGCGAGATTGGCACAAATGTACCCAAATAGGAAATCAGGGTTTGTTGCGGTTTGCTGGCAGCAGGTGCAGATGGCTGAGGTCTCGGAGAGTGAGGATTCAGATGAGGGGCCTGTGTGTGATGCAGGGGTGGGGCCATCAGGGAGGGGAATGCTCCCTTCGGAGATGGTGGAGGCTGGCAGCAGTGAGGAAGAGGCCCCCGAGGAGCCTGTGCCCAGTGCACATGTGCGCGCAGGGCTGCTGGAAGGAAGGAGCAGCTGCTGCAGCATGGGCAGCTTGGGAGTAAGGCTGCAAGGTAATGGCCCCTCCCTGAAGGGATAAAAGCCAGCTGAGAATCGGACGTTCTTTGCAGGAGGCAAAGAAGCTTTTGCACTCAAGACTTGTGGACGTTCAGAATACCTTGGTTTGTGTTTGGAGACTCTTTGGTTTATTGTTTATGAACTTTATCTGTTGCTCTTGGCAGCCTTGCAAAAACTTGACAAGGCTGTTCCTTATCAGAGCTAATTAATTGGAAGCGGCCTTTTATCAATGAAGAAACAGGGTTCGTTAATGGAAC
This sequence comes from Laticauda colubrina, assembly GCA_015471245.1. Taxonomy (NCBI): domain Eukaryota; kingdom Metazoa; phylum Chordata; class Lepidosauria; order Squamata; family Elapidae; genus Laticauda; species Laticauda colubrina. Next base: position 2,469,203 of record BLBF01000069.1, read on the forward strand.
AGTAAAAGGTTGTGCTGATAGCTTTGTCTTGCGTTTACTCTCACGGAACCAGGTTTGGGTCAGGACAGAGTGCTGGGAATACAAAGCAGAAGGATGGGACGTCCTTTCATATATGGTGGCAATGCCCCAAAGCCAGAAGGTATTGGGCGAAGGTACAAAGATGGCGACAGGAGATAGCAGAACATCAAATAGAACATAAACCTGAACTATTCCTACTGGGAATAATTAAAGGGAAATTTAGCAAACAAATCCAATCAGAGATGGTGAATTCAGCAGGTTCTGACCAGTTCTGGAGAACCGGTAGCGGAAATTTTGAGCAGTTCGAAGAACCGACAAATCCCACTTCGGACTGGAGATTTTGCAGTATCCTTCCCCTGCCACGGCCACCATGCCACAGCCACAGAACCGGGAGTAAAAAAAACTTGAATCCCACCACTGAATCCAATACATCATATTGCAGTGAGGATAATTTTCGTGCAGGGTTGGAAATTAGAAAACATATCGTCCGATGAGATGTTAATCCAAAAAATATTAGACTTTGCCAAGATGGACAAACTTACAATAGAACTAAAAGGCAAGGAGGAATCAGAATGCTATGCGATATGGGATAAATAGCTAGCATAAGTGGATAAAACGTAGGAATAAGGATTAATGCATAGAAATAAATGTAAGTATATGTAATATCTATGACACAAGACGGTTAACAATGTAAATAGAGATGTATCATTTGGAAAATTAAAAAAAAAATCATTCATGTATTGACTGCAGCCAGAACTGTACATGCACAAAATTGGAAAATGAGACGGATGAAAATGTGGTCAGGAAACTATTGGAACATGCAGAAATGAACAGGCTGACACTTGGCCATTCAAGAAAAGGAACAAACTGAATATTACACAATATGGGAATTGTTTTATCAATGGCTGGAGAAGAAAAAGGGAAATTAGGAAATTTAAGAAGGTCAGCGAAAAATAGTAAACACAGGTGAATAAGAATTAAATACATTTAATTCAATAAAATTAAATGGTTAGCACAATTAGATACATTGTGTGTCGTTGTTATGAAGTAAGAATAGAGTAAAGATACAACAGTAGTGAATATGTGTTTATTGTAAGGGTTATGGCACAAGATATTTGCACCTAGAATATTTGAACTGTTTAAGGGAAAGATGGGATGTTTGTATAAATATAATTTAAAAAAGAAAAAACAAAAGAAACGTTGCATGTGGCCTCATCCAACGCAGCCAACCCCCTTTCCCTCCCTGACTATGACGTGAAAACAAATTATGATTAATGTTTGCTTGTTTGTTTCAGTCCCCGCTCCACCATATTTCAATCCCCGTTTATTAAAAAAGAAAGTTAGGGGCTGCAGAATCGGGGAGGTTTCTAACCATGCGTGGTTTAAGCCTGGTTTCGGGGATCGGGCAGGAAATCAAGAAAATGTCATTTTCTCCCATATGTTTTTTTTTTTCTTCTTTTTTTTGGACCTCTTCTCCTCTTTTAATTTTCAGCTCGGAGCTGAGCATGTGAAGGGGCTAAACAGGAAGGAGCAGCAATTTGGGGGGTGGGGCAAGAATCTGTTCTCTGGCATCCAAACATTCAGGGCAGGTGGTCCTCAATTTGCAGTCATTTGTTTAGTAACCATTCAAAATTACAATGGAAGTTATCACACTTTTTCACATTTAACAACCATTGCAGGATCCCCAGGGTCTCTATGTGTGTCTATCTATCTATCTATCTATCTATCTATCTATCTATCTATCTATCT
>BLBF01000069.1:2490316-2508651 GCA_015471245.1 Laticauda colubrina
AGGGAATGTGACCCTAACTGGATAGAAGGGAATGTGACCCTAACTGGATCATGAAACATCTGCGAGAAAACAACCAACCTCACAGAGCACCAAGGACACCAATTCAACCAAACATTTGCTTCTATTGATATCAATAAAGACCACATGAACAGAAACATAAAAATCAGAAGGACCAATCAATTTCTTAATCTCTTCCACAAGGAAACGCTGACATCACCCTCATTCAAAACTTGATTAAAGAAGCAACAGGTCTAATTTCTGAGTGAAGGCTGCTCCAAAGACCCCAAAATAAATGCCTCCTAACCTTGATTGAGGAACAATCAACAAGGGGACGCAACCAAAACATTTTCAGACCTAGGTTCCCTCCATTGGCACCAAAGAGATGCAACTTTGAAGTCATGATTTTTTGGAGGAAACCATCACTGGGATTTCTACCCAACCTTCGTTGGAAGCAGCTGTGGACAGTTTGGCTTCACTTGAAGGACCTTGGCATTCATGGACACTCTTCTCAAGAAGGACTAGAGAGGGCTATGATAGCAGTCTTCCAATATTAGGAGGTGGGTTGCCCCAAAGAAGGGGGTGGGCAACCTATTCTTCTAAGAACCAGAAGGCAGGACAAGAAGCAATGAATGAAAACAGAGAGAAGCAACCTAGAACTAAGGAGAAATTTCGTGACGTTGAGAACAATTAACCGGTGGAACTGCTTGCCACCAGACGTTGTGGATTCTCCATCACTGGAGGGTCCCAAGAAGAAATTGGACAACCATTTGTTTGGAATGGTGTAGAGTCTCCTGCTTGAGCAGAGGGTTGGGCTAGAAGACCTCCAAGGTCCCTTCCCACTTTATTCTTCTGTAATGTGTGTCAAGTCAATCCCAAAGCTATAACTTGCCTAAATGGACTCCCTTCCTCAGACGCTCATCCCGCAAAACTACTTACCCAAATAAATGTTTTATCGTCCAGTTGCTAGTGAACACAATCTGAGCATTTCGGATGGCCAGTCTGACACCCTGGTCTTTTGCAAAAGAAGCCTCTGAGTCCTTTACCTGAAGTTGTTTGATTTGGATGCTGCGAAGGAGAACGGGAAAGAGATATCAGCAGGTAAGAAAGCTATCTTTATTAAATATATTTCCCAGGGTTCCAATTTATTGCGGGGAAAACAGTAAAAAGTCATTATGAAAGAATTCCAGACACTCCTCTTCCTTTAATGATCCCATCATTCCTTGCTGGGGTAGAGTACTGGGCAACTGAATGGAGCTAGGCTATTAGAGTGCTTGAATGGCCGGATGCTCTTCCCGTCACCAATGCGGAGTTTTGATCAGCAGATATATATTCTCAGTGTGCCCAGACAGAGAAATATCTGTCTCTACCAGGGATCGAACTCACTGCCTCTTGACTGTGAGGTGAGGCTCCATCTCTAGGCCACTGCACCACCCGAGAAAATTTCAGAAAATGCCAGGTGTTAAATGCAAGCTCTATTTATAAAGAAAACGGTGCTGTTTTTCAGCCTGAAATATGCAAGAATCTATTTCTCAGGCCCTAAACCAGGGGTTGCCAACCCCATCATTTTAAATCCCTTGGACCAGAGACCCTGGGAAAATCCCCAAAAAAGTCTGCAGGAAAATTCCCCACCCTGTTTTCCTACCGATCGATCATTCTTTATTTGGGATCGCAGGATATCGTCTCCAGATCCGTTCTCAGGGGGAGAGAGAGGGAGATACTTTTGGCTTCATGCAAGGAAAGCAGCAGAAGCCGCAGAAGTCTTTCTTTCTCTCCCCCAAACTCTGCCAGAAATGAGTCTTTGCCACTGCAGCCTCTTGGAGCAAGGAGGCCTTGCAGGGTCCCAAAGGCTCATTTCTGGCAGAGTTTGGGCGAGAGAAAGAAAGACTTTGGCTGCTTTCCTTGCGTGCAGCCAAAAGCAGAAGAAGAAAGAAGCGGAAAGAAGCAGCCCGGTGGCCAGGCCAGGCACGTGGGGCAAGTGGGGCAAGTTTCCCCCCTCCGCTCTTGCTCCCCTCCCCTCCCCTCACTCCCTCGCGTTGTGCGCAATGAAAGCGACGCAAGCCTTGTGTTCCTGCACAGACTGGATTAATCGCTTTGTGGGGGGGACATTTCTTTGTGGACCACCAAAATTTTCTCACAGACCACCAGTGGTCCCCAGCCCACTGGTTGGCGACCACTGCCCTAAAGGCTCAAATTTAATGCAGCAAAATTGTACAGGTAGTTCTTGACTTACAACAGTTCATGTAGTGACCGAAGTTATAACAACATTGAAAAAAGTGACTTATGACCGTTTTTCACACTTACAACCAGGGCAACATTGGTCAAAATGTGGATTTGGCTGATGATCACAATTGAGCCCAGAATTTATGCTAAGCGAGAAATTTGCTAAGTGGGTTTTTTTGCTCCCATTTTACGACTTTCCTTGCCACCGTGGTTAAGTGAATCACTGCAGCTGTTAAATTGGGAACTTGGTTGTTAAATGAATCTGGCTTCCTCTCTTAACTTGGCTGGTCAGAAGGTTGCAAAATATGATCACGTGGCCCTGGGACACTGCGACCATCATAAATATGAGCCATTTTTTCAAGCCTCGGATTGCAAAAGTTGCAATGGTCGTAAGTGTGGAAAATGGTCTTACATTGCTTTTTTTCAGGGCCATTGTAACTTTGAATGATCCCTAAGTGAATAGTTATAAGTCGAGGGCTACCTGGATTTATGACAGTCGCTGCAGCCAAGTCAGTAAGGGAAGCCAGATTCACTTAACAACCATGTGACAAATTCAAACAATTGCGGTGATTCGCTTAACAATAGGAGGGTATGTGAGAAAAGTCATAACCTGGGGCCAAGCTCTTTTCACAAATGCCTCACTTAACAAACTTTGGGGTTCCATGGTGGTGGTTGTAATTCAAGCACTACCTGTGTTTGGGAAACGTTAGACCCCCATGCTTACTTTGAAAACGACCAAGAGATTTCATCCAAATGTGGCACGTTGTAAGTGCTGCATTGATCTGGCATTGGCTGCTTCCTCAGTTGGGACAGGAGCAACTCCATTCCCACAGTCTTCGCTGCAAAGGGTTAAACAAGGGTTAAGATCGAAGGTTAAGAGCATGGGTGAACAAGGGTTAAGAATTCTTGCCCAGTTTGTTTTGAACCCAGCACCAGATAACAGACAATCAGAGTTGGAATCAGAGATGACCTTCTAGGTCATCTAGTCCAACCCACTGCCCAAGTGGGAAACCCTACACCATTTCTGACAGATGGCAGTCCAGTCTCTTCTTGAAAGCCTCCAGGGATGAAGCTCCCACAACTTCTGAGGGCAACTTCTGTTCCAGGGGTTGATTGTTCTCACTGTCAGGAAATGTCTCCTTATTTCCAGGTTGGATCTCTCCTTGTTCAGTTTCCATCCATTGTTCCTTGTCTAAGGGGCCTTCAGGGGCCTTAGAGAATAGCTTGACCCCCTTCCACCCCCTCAACTACTGGAAGGCTGCTCTCCTGTCTCCCCTGGTCCTTCTCTTCCCTAGACTAGCCAGGCCCAGTTCCTGCAACCGTTCATTGTATGTTTTAGCCTCCAATCATCCCCTCATCATCCTGGTTGCTCTTCTCTGCACTTTTTCTAAAGTTTCAACATCTTTTTTACAGTGTGGTGACCAAACCTGGGTGCAGTACTCTAGGTGTGGCCTTACTAAGGCTTTATAGAGTGGTTTTAGTACCTCCCTTGATCTCGATTTGTATCCCTCTGTTAATGCAACTTAAGATTGCATTGGCCCGCCTCTCACTGCTGGCTCCTATTTAGCTGGTTGTCCAGCTAATTTCTAGGTTGAATCTCTCCTTGGTCAGTTTCCATCCATTATTCCTTGTCTGGCCTTCAGGGGCTTAAAGCAGGGATCCCCAACCACCAGGCCCTGGACCGGTACCGGTCCGTGGATCATTTTGTACCAGGCCGCAAAGAATGAATAATCACGATTAAAATATATATTTTATATTAGCTAAAGCTAAGAAGCCCTTTACTATTGGGGAAGAATTGATTTTGCCGGCCCTTGAAAAAGTGTTTCTATGTGAAACTGGTCCCTGGTACAAAAAAGGTTGGGGACCACTGGGATAGGGAATTCTGGGAGTTGAAGTGCCGACATCTTAAAATGGCTGATGTTAAAAAACATCATCCTTCTGAATTTCCACCAGATGATGAGGATTCTACCAAAGATCGTCGGGAGAATCAGAATGCAACGACCAGCATGCCAATCACAAAAAGCCACAACTGGCTGACGCTGCCCTCGTGCCTATGATGTCGTCGTTGCCTATTTTGCAAACTGGTCAAAGTTCCGGGGACCCTTTTGGACTCCACTTAGGTCGAACACTTCATGCTTCATTCTCCCCCCGCGAGGACCTCAAAGGGAAGACTCACCATAGGCCAGGCCTCTCTGGGTGATTTGGAGTTTCAGGGCTCCTGGGGACTTTGGTTCTTTTTTAAGAAAGAGATGACTCTCGAAGATCGGCAGGAAAAGAACCCACATCATCGTGGTTAGGTCAAGGTTAGACATGAGAAATCTAGAAGAGAAGAGAATAAAAACCTGGAAGTGGGGGGTTTAGGAAGTTGTGGCCAAAAGAGTCACTAATGGTGAAATGAGCTGCAGCATCATCATTATTGTTGTTGTTGTTGTTGTAGTGGTTGTGGTTGTTGTTGTTGTTATTATTCATTGCCTAGTCAGCCAGATGTTCCGAGTGGGGGTTGGCATTTTTGTCTCCCTCTCAGGTCCTTCCCAAAGACCTGGGATAGGCAAATCTGGATGTTTGATGGCATTACAGAGATCGCCGCAGAATGGAAGCTGTTCCAAGTCAAGCTGCCTTCTGCAATTGACCGGTGGCAAATCTATCAATGCCACTGGTAGGCGCCTATGACTATTGGTACTATCCTTGTTCGCCTTTGCCACAGTCTATCTGTAGGTCTTTGTATTTTGTTATCTTCTCCAGTTCTTTCTATTCTATTCTGCTGTCTACAGGCACTGCCACATCATCATCATCATCATCATCATCATCATCATCATCATCATCATCATTAGTAGTAGTAGTAGTAGTAGTATTAGTATTAGTATTGCTATATTATTATTATTACTATTACTACTATTATTTTATTTAACGTGAAACTTGGTCAACTAAACATTTAAAAATATATCATAAATATCACTGACGGGCACTGAGGGTTGGTACAGGTTGCTGCTACCATTATTATTATTGTTGTTGCTGTTGTTATGTTTTATTTATTATAATATATTATAACATAACATAATAATTAATGCTATTGGTATCATTATGATTATTATGCTGTTGTTTTGCACGTACACTAAGAGCTTCTGCACTGGAGACAAATTCCTTGTGCATCTAATCACACTCAACCAAATAAAGAATTGAATTATTCCTCATGCCTCTAATCACACTTGGATAAATCCAATATTGAATTTGTTCCTTGTACGTCTAATCACCCTTGGCCAAATAAAGTACTGAATTTATTCCTACATGCATCTATTCACACTTGGCCAAATAAAGAATTGGATTTATTCGTCATGCCTCTCATCAATCTTGGCCAAATAAAGTACTGAATTTATTCCTCGTGCATCTAATCACACTTGGATAAATGCAGTATTGAATTTATTCCTCGTGCATCGAATCACACTTGGCCAAATAAAGTACTAAATTTATTCCAAGGTGCATCTATTTACACTTGGCCAAATAAAGAACTGGCTTTATTCCTCATGCATCTAATCACACTTGGATAAATTCAGTATTGAATTTATTCACCATGCATCAAATCACACTTAGCCAAATAAAACATTTATTCCTTATACATCTAATCACCCTTGGCCAAATAAAGAATTGGATTTATTCCTCGTGCATCTAATCACACTTGGCCATATATAGAATTGAACTTATTTCTGATGTCTCTCATCAACCTTGGCCAAATACAGTACTGAATTTATTCCCCATGCATCTAATCATACTTGGCCAAATAAACAATTGAATTTATTCCTTGTGCATCTAATCACACTTGGCCAAAGAAAGAATTGAATTATTCCTCATGCCTCTAATCACACTTGGATAAATGCAATATTTAATTTATCCCTTGTAATGTCATCACACCTGGATAAATGCAGTATTGAATTTATTCCTCATGCATCTAATCATACTTGGACAAATAAAGAATTGAATGTATTCCTCATGCCTCTAATCACACTTGGATAAATGCAATATTGAATTTATCCCTTGTAATGTAATCACACCTGGATAAATGCAGTACTGAATTTATTCCTCATGCCTCTAATCACACTTGGCCAAATAAAGTACTGAATTTATTCCTAGGTGGATCTATTTACACTTGGCCAAATAAAAAATTGGATTTATTCCTCATGCATCTAATCACATTTGGATAAATTCAGTATTGAATTTATTCACCGTGCCTCAAATCACACTTAACCAAATAAAACATTTATTCCTTATACATCCAATCACCCTTGGCCAAATAAAGTACTGGATTTATTCCTCGTGCATCTAATCACACTTGGCCAAATAAAGAACTGAATTTATTCCTCTTGCATCTAATCACACTTGGCTAAATAAAAAATCGAATTATTCCTCCTGCCTCTAATCACACTTGGATGAATCCAATATTGAATTTGTTCCTCGTACATCTAATCATCCTTGGCCAAATAAAGTACTGAATTTCAGCATTGCCCATGCAAAGTATTGAATTCAATTCAAATCAAATCAAATGACTTACTATGGAGGGCTTGGATTCCAGCAGGACAGCTCTTCGGACTTGGCTGCCAATGTCACCGTTGGTCATCCCCCAATGATCTCTCGGTGTCCCTCAAGATCTTTATATCTCCTCCAAGCCAACCTTGGAGAACTTCCTCCTCTTGAGGATGACTTGCCAGTAAGATGTCAATCCAGGCTCACGAGGGAAAACCCACATTTCCCCATCTCTGTCCATACAAAGGGATAAAGAAGGAAGTGAACAGCCTTAATTCAACCTCCAGCACTTTTCAATCTGATCATAAGGAGAAGAAAAAATTTGCCACGGTTTCATCCAGGAAACTCCAAGTTTCTGATTCACGCTGATGGGCCCCCGATACAATCCATTTAGTGACCATTAAAAGTTACGACGGTCCTGCTGAAAGTGGCTTTTGACCATTTTTCATACTACCGTTGCGGAATCCCCGGTGGTCATGTGTTCAAAATTCAAATGCTCAGCAACTGGCATGTACTTATGACTGTTGCAGGGTCCGAAGGTAGTGATCCCCTTTTGTGACATTCTGACAAGCAAAGTCAACAGAGAAGATGGAATCACTTAACAACCACCTTGGTTACTGAGCAACTGCACTGACTCAACAACTGTTAAGCACGAAAGGTTGTAACATGGGGCGAAATTCACTTAACTGTCCTTTCGCTTAGCAACAATAAATTTGAATTCCATCGTGGTCATAAATCCCAGGGCTGTCTGCACACAGGAATAAATGCAGCAAATATATTGTGGAATTATGGTTAGCCAGGATCAAAGCAAATCCCACCCCCCCAAAAAAAAGAGAATTAAGGAGCGAAAAAGGGAGAAAAATACTTCCGAGCACCAGGAAGGAAGAAAATAATAATTACAAAATCCACAAAGGTGTGAACTGGTGATGGGAAAGAAATAAAAGGAATATATTGACTCAAAGGTTGACCAGCTGTAAGAAAACAGAAATCAGAGACAGTAACAAGAAACAGCTAAGATGTTTTAAAATATGTCTAGCAAAATGTTGGAAATGTAACCAAAAACGGGCACATTTTACCCAGGGGTGGGATTCTACAGGTTCGCACCCGTTCGCTAGAACCGGTTGTTAACGTTCTAAGCAGTTCGGAGAACCGGTTGTTAGAAGAAATTACTGGTCTAATCCTGTAAGGAAGGCAGGAAGGAAACATTCTGGTGTTGCTTACAGAAACTGCTTCTCCATTAACCCTTATTACATTCTTGGCAGGACGAGACTTCCTCTCTCAGGAACATCTCTGGAGTTTTTTTCCCCTCCTTTGCTAGTACTTTGTTTGTGTGGAGGGACCATTCAAAGTTACAATGGCGACTGAAAAAAGTGACTTATGACCATTTTTCACACTTACGACTGTTGCAGCATCCCCACAGTCATGAGAGGCCAGGTGAGGGGATGCGTGCCTCGATGTGAGTGATGTTGAGTTGGCCACACCCAGCCAGTCACATGACCACCAAGCCACACCCACCAACTATGCCACGCCCACAGAACCAGTTGTTAAAAAATTTGAATCCCACCCCTGATTTTACCATTTGTGGTCGACTTCTGTCAAAGCAAAAAAAATGTGGGGACAAAATCAGTGGTGGGATTCAAATAATTTAACAACCACTTAAATTATTTAGTGATTTCTTCCAACAACCAGTTCACCAAACTGCTCAGAAAGTTAACAACTGGTTCTCTCAAACTGGTGAAAACTGGCTGAATCCCACCACTGGCAAAAAATACATCAGTGGTTAGAAAAGATGACAGGGAAACATGTAGGTTTTTAACCTGAATTGTTTTTATTAGGTACAACATCAGAAACACTTGATGAGAAAAGCATGTATTTAATAGTACACGTCTCAACAGCAGCGAGGAATATTGGAAAAATGAAGATATACCACAAGATGAAGAAATAATCAAGAAGATAACCAGACTGTACAGAAATGGACAGATTGAGACTGAAAATTGAACAGAAAGAGGATGGAGCGGATGAAATAAATGTCAAACGTGGCATTTATTTTACCAATGGTTGGGGGGGGGGGGAAGGGGTGGAGATTAAGAATGTGCATTTGCATTGCTAAGCACATTAAATACCCAGACAACATGACGTTTATTAAGTACCAGGAAATGTATTCAAGAGAAAAATCTATAAAATAAAAAAATATTAAAAGAAAGAAAAGAAACAGCAAGGAAAGATTTGAAACTAAATGGCAAGGATAGTGAGAGCCGAGCAACATGGGTTTTATTGTGCTTTGTTTTACTTTCCTCTCAGAACCACTTGCTTACAGGAAATTTTAGTCTCAAATTGTGGTCGTAAATCAAGAACTGCCTGTATTTTTTACACTGAGTGATAACCTTATCATGTAATCCAGTAGAAATTTTTGTGGCAGTGAGAATACTTAACCCGTGGAACAGCTTGCCACCAGAAGTTGCACGGGCTCCATCCCTGGAGGTTTTCAAGAAGAGATTGGACAACTTGTTGGTCTGAAATGCTGTAGGGTCTCCTGTTTAAACAGGGGGCTGGATTAGAAGACCTCTTAAGGTCCCTTCCAACTCTCTTTATTCTGTAATTCTGTCGGGGTCTCTTGCCTGAGTAGGGGGCTGAACTAGAAGACCTCTTAACGTCCCTTTCGGCTCTGTTCTGAATTTGCATTTGAATTTAATGGAATGCAGAAGTTTTGTGCCTTAGCAATCGAATTGCTGCAACTTTCTAACCGCAAAATAAACACTTTCTCAGGCCGAAGTAACAAAAGGGTTATTCATCACTATGTACTATGTACATAGCTATTTTAGTGTACTATGTACTAGCTGTTTTAATAAAAGGCAATTGTGTCTTTTTGCAAGGACTCTATGGGACTTGGAAGGTCTTTTCCCAGGGTATTTTTTTATTTTTTCCCCCCTCTATTTTTAATACATTTCAGAGGTTCTGCTTAAGTATTATTGGACGCTGAGTTTTTATGCTGTCACTGAATAAGATGATTTTTTGCTACCCAATCAAAATGTTCCTTTTCTAGGTACCTTCTTTCATTCTTGGTGGACATGCCCCAAAGTGAAAAAATACTGGAAAGTGATTCAAACATGGTTGGAAGAGTTAACTAAAAACAAAATTGATTTTGTCCCAGAATTATTCTGTTTTGTTCGGAATAATAAAAAAAACTATAACAGAAAGACAAAATATCTTATATCACATATATTAGCAGCAGCAAGAATTTCATATGCTCAACACTGGAAGAAAAATTCCACACCACCTGAAGGCTTAATAATCCAAAAATTTTTAGAGTGTGTGGAAATGGATAAATTAGCTATAGAATTAAAAGAGAAAGCAGACACAGAATACAATGCAGAATGGAAAATATGGTTTATTTGCATCGATAATCGATATAAGAATAGAAGAAGTAAATAATGTATATAATAGATAAGAGGATATGAAAGTATTGTGTATTGTAAGTTATGATGGGACACATCAATGTATACATAATGTCACAACACTGTTTAATAATTATTGGTATTATGTATAAATGGAAAAAAACTCAAGAAAGCATTAAATTAAAAAATGTTCTTTTTCTACTGGGATAAGAAGAACTTGCGTTGCTGAGACAGTTCTTTAGTGAGGTTTGTTTGCCCCATTTTTCAACTGCATTAAACCACTGTTGTTAAGTGAACCGTGCTGTCGTTAAAGGAGCAACATGGTTGTTAAGTGAATCTGGACTTCCCTGTTGACTTTGCTGGTTGGAAAGTCACAAAAAGGGATCACGTTACCCTGCCCCCCCGTCATAAATACGAGTCAGTTGCGCCAAGCACCTGAATTTTGATCACATGACTGTGGGGGAATCTTGCAACAGTCGTAAGTGTGAAAGAAGAAGGGCATCTGTCCCTTTTCTCGTTGCTGTTGTAACTTCGGTCACTCAACAAATGGTTATAAGTCGAGGACTATGCTGCAACTGTCATAAGTGCAAAAAATGGTCGTAAGTCACTTTTTTCGGTGCCATTGTAACTTTGAATGGCCACTAAACGAATGGATGTAAATCATGGATTACCTGTCATTGAGGTTTGGCTGCAAACCTGCTGCTGGAGGTGATAATTCAACAACTCCTTGGCAACATTTCCTTTTTCTTTTGTTTTCTTTAAATAATTTATTTATATATTTTCTTTTCATAACAGATGCTTACATAATAATACTTTTTCAGTTCCGAGTTTCTACTTCTGTTATGCAATTCTACTTCTGTTATTGCTTTCTGATAAAGCAAGTCCCAAGTTCTAAAATGTTCTTCTTTTTCTTTTATCTTTAATGTTAACCTATCAATTTCTTCACAGTCTAATTTTTTTATTATTATATCCTGTCCTGTAGGTGTTTCTTCATTTTCCCCAGGATTGTGCAAATACAATTCTTGCTGCTCTCCCGACATGTAACATTAATATATACCCTTCCCACTATCATATTTTTTTCTGTTATTAGGCCTAACAAAAATAGTTCTGGCTTATAATCGATATGCTGCCTAACCACGTGTGATGACCCAAAGGGGTGTGGCACAAAAGCAGCAAAGTCACAAAAGTGGGTAAAGTCCCTTTAATTCTTCCAACTTAGCCCCCAATGTCCAGTTATCATCAGCTGGAGAAAAAAACTCTCCCAAGAACAGTTTTTAAAGGGAAGAAATTCACTCTGAACCCAAAGTACATCAAAATTATAAATAAAAACCAACACAAACCACAGCTGCAGCAATTAACGAGACAGGGCAGGATAAGGAATTACAGACTTCCAAAGATAACGAAACATACACAGTTGGGAGGACTCCAGAATCCAGATAAGACTTGACAAACAAAGATAATGCATGCTTTGCTTCCAGCAAGGTGCTGTGCACAAACACCCTTTATATCCTATGTTCCCAGCTGCAGCTAATGAAAGGAGTCAGGGCCCTTTTCTCCCCCGTAACCCACATTGCTCCCTTTTCCGTTCCTCCCTGAGTGCCCTAGGATGAAGAGGGGATGGGCCTGGGTCTTCCTCTTAATGCCCAGCTGGACTGTGCCCTACCCCAGTTTCCTCCCCAGCCACTGGAGCCACACTCCCACTCCCTAGAAGCTGCTTGACTTCCCCCTTGGAATCAGATTCCAACAGGGGCATGACATTACATATGCACTTTCGTCCAAAAACAATTTTCTTTTTCTCTTTTTCTTTTTTAACACAGTCATTTTGAGATCTACAGTGGGAAGTTGGGCTATCCCAACTTTATATTAACTATATAGTTAATTGGGAATTGAGATAGTTAAGTGAGAATTGGGAGCTGTCCCCATAAGGGAATGACGCACGGTAAATGTAGTTAATGCGTCATGGGAAATGTAGTTCATGTCATGTGGTCACATCTGTAATCCTGTTTGGTCACTGAATTGACCTTTGGTTGGGTTGGGGGAGTTTCCTTCACTCTTGTTCGGACCCCAGCTTTGTGCTGATATCTCCCTCTTCGCTCCATCATTATGGGATGAAGATCACTATACTTTCACACGATGAAGTCAGCTGTGCAAAGATTTGGACATTAGATGAATCTCTACATAACTGTGAGTTATACCTTGAGAATGATTCAATAAAGAAACTTTGTCTGGAAACTTTGTAGAGTTTGCCTGACTGTCTATATATTCAGCCAGCAATTTAAAGACAGAAGTCCTCAAAAGATCAGACGCTGTGATTTTAGGGGAGTGGGGATGTCTTGTGAAAAAAAAAAAGGGAAGAATTTGTCCCGAACACAAAGATGATATCTTAAGTTTGGCTATTAACAAAGCCTGGAAACATTCTTCCCTCTCTTGACCAGGGCGTTCCTCTCCTGTAAAATGAGGAAGCTCAACCAATCTCAGAGAAGGCCATGAGCCTAAATGACAGCAATTTAACTTGAAGCAACTAAGAGGATCAAAGGCCTGGAGATTAAAACCCTTGCAGGTTTTGGGTTTGGCCAGTCTAGGGAAAAGAAGAACTGGTGGGGGGACAGGATAGCAGGATTCCAATATCTGAGGGGCTGCCCCAAAGAAGAGGGAGTCAAGCTATTCTCCAAAGCACCTGAGGGAAGGGCAAGAAGCAACTGATTGGAATTGATCAAGGAGAGAAGCAACCTGGAATTCAGGAGGAACTTCAGGACAGGGTGGACAATTAGCCAGTGGAACGGCTTGCCACCAGAAGTTGTGGCTGTTCCATCACTGGAAGTTTTTAAGAAGAGATTGGACAACCACTTGTCTGAAATGGTATAGGATTCCCTGCCAGGATTCCCTGGTATAGGACTCGAAGACCTCTAAGATGTGTCGCCAACCTCTTGGACCTCAGGGACCACCAAACTCATCATTTTAAATCCCAGGGACCATTAACTGGTTCTGAGGGCATGGCCTAATTTGTGGGTGTGGCTTGGTGGGCATGTGACTGGGTGGGCATGGCTTGTATATAAATATTATAAATATTGAAATAAATATTGATATATTTTTTTATTAAAAAAGAGCAACTTTTACCCCAAATTAGGCAAAGAAGGCAGGCAGGTTGAGTTGCTCATCGAATCACAGATTCATTCAGAGTTCTATCTATCTGCCATCGGCTACCTGAGTCTGTCCCATAAAATTTGCTTGCCGTGAGTCTATACTGTTATAATAGAAATTTCAGTCCTAAGGGAGGTTCGGCTGTGCTTAAAAGCAGAGCCGAAGATCTAAAGACTAGCTAGAAAGGAAGAAATCCAACCATTTCCTGCTTCCCAGCAAATCTAAATATCTCAGCACAGCAGAACAGCTGATGGTCGGAAAAAGGAAAAATAGCAACTTAGCAGACAAGTTTGCCGGGTGAGGAGTGAGTGGGTGGGGAGGGTTCCCGTGGGCCATGTGGGCAGCGCAGCCTGGATTAATTGCTTTGGGGGGGTGCTCTGGGGATGAGATTTCTCTGAGGCCCACCAAAAATTTCTCACAGCCCACCAGTGGGCTGCAGCCACCAGTTGGCGACCGCTGTTGTAGATGAGTATAGCAGGTTTGGGTTCTGCCATTTACTGAAGAGTAAAACAGAGGTGCTACAGGAATTTAAGCAATGGGTAAGCTTTGTAGAAAGAAGGTATAAACAACAGGTATGTCAGCTGCAATCTGACAGAGGTTCAGAATTCACGTCAACAAGTTTTCAACAGTGGTTGGCACAATTAGGAATAAAACACAGATGCACAAATCCTTACACAGCAGCTGAGAATGGTGTTGCTGAGAGACAAAATGGACTCTTGCAAACCATGAAGGACTCACTGCTAGAGGATTTTGGTCTCAGCAGGTCATATTGGGGTGAACCCATATTGACTGCTAACTATTTAGTTCATGAGTTGTGGAGTTCCTCCATTAATGATACTCTATATGCAATTGCCATATGGGAGAAAACCATCTCTAGCACATTTAAGGGTGTTTGGAAGCAATGCATGGGTGCATTTTCCAAAAGCAATTAGAAGAAAGGGGCAACCAAAGGCTAGAAAGCTCAGGTGTGTGGGCTATGAGCCAGGCTCAAAAAGTTATCACTTTAGCGATGGGAGCAAAAGAATCGTATTTTCAAGGTCTGCAAACTTTGCAGAGCAAAATTGGAACAGGATTGATGCAAATTTGTGGAATGATTCACTTAGTGATGGTAACTCACTTAGTGATGGAGTCAGTGTTCAGGGAGGAGAAGCTGAACAAGATAAGAAGCAAGAAAGGGTTGACATACAGAAGCGGTCCGTGCCATACAGGTCAGAGCAGTGGAACAAGGGGATTCCACCTGACAGGTATTCTAAAAGTGAAATTAAAGTGTGTAATGTATGGTGTGAGCTAAGGAACTACAAAGAAGTATTGGCATTACCTGAAATTGAACAAGTAAAGTGGAAAGAAGCCATGGACAAGGAAATGAAATCCATGGGAGAACATGAAGTGTTCACATCTATGTTTTTGCCACAGGGTAGCAAAGCTGTAGGATACAAGTGGGTGTACAAGAAAAAGGTACTACTACCCAATAATGAAGTACAATATAAAGCAAGGTAAGTGGCATAGGGGTTTTCACAGATGAAAAATGTGCACTATGATGAGGTATTTGCACCAACTGTAGAGTGAGAGCATCAGGCTGGCACTAGCATTGGCAGCAGCACATGGCCATAAAGTTTGGCATTTTGACATAACCATTTCCCTATGCAGAATTAGAAGAAGAAATTTACATGGTTCAAGCACCAGGGTATGAAAGTAAAATGCCTAACACAGTGTATAAATTGAACAAGGCCATTTATGGGCTGAAGCAGTCAGCCAGGATTTGAAAAATCTGTTTAGATACTCTTGGGTTCAAGACTTGCAAGGCTGATAGTTGCATATCCACTAGAAAGTTAAAAGGGGGGGCGGGATCAATGCAATTGTATTGCATAGGTATAAAAATGAATTCTCAGGTATTTGGAGGGAACTGTGAACGTGGGTCTTCAAATACAAGTATCTGAAGAATATTAAAGGTAATTCAATTTATGTCTATTCCAGTTACGAAGGGAGGAGAGTCAGAATATTCATGAACTGGAACAGAGCTTGGTAACTAAAGCAGCCAATGAGGATAGTTTGGAAACTGAAATTAGAAATAGCCTAGGGTGGAAACTGAAACTAAAAGTAGCTTAGGCATGGTTCTGTGTTAAGCTCTGAGTCTGTCTATTGAAGATGAAACTAAATTGCTTGCTTGCTGAAGACTGGAGCTCTGCTCTGAACTTGCAATATGTTTCTGTTTGAGTTTGCTCCATGTTGGAAAAATCTACAACTGGTTTATAAAATCCACTTATGTTTATAAAGATGTTAAATGAAGCATCAGCCATCTGTGTTTATTTTTCTGGTGCTAAATTATCACTGCGAAACATTCAATATCAGGGGGTTTTCCATTCAGATGCATAGAATGTGAAGGATGTGTGTTTGTGTTTATTTCCACAGTCATAATGTACACTGAAGATGGCATTTAATTTCGTTTTACGAGGTGCCACGACAATGAAGTAAACTAAACGAAACCCTCCTCCCTTCTAGCACTGATGATGTTTCCTAGTCGGATCATGAAACGTCTACAAGGAAACAACCCAGCTCAGAGAGCACCAAGGACCCCAAATCTCTCCCCCTCCTCTTCCTCTTTCTCTTCCTTGGTACAGGACAATAAAAACAAGGACAAATAGGCTGAAAAACAGCTTCTATCCCTGGGCAGTAACTCTATTGGATTCTCCTGCATAGTGCAACATGAATGCAATATCAGAGGTTTGCAATTCAATTGCATAGAATGCAAAGGGTGTTTGTGTTTATTTTCATAGTCATAATGTATACTGAAAATGGCATTTAATTTTGTTGTACGAGGTGTCATGAGAATGAAGTAAACTAAGACGAAGACGAAGAAAGGGAATAAACTCACTTAACAAATGAGTCAGTTTGTGGAGCTAAACTCACTTTAAAAATGGGGTTAAACCTCACTAGTCCCATTTGGGGGCTAAACTCACTTAATGGATGTCTTGCTTAGCGAAGGAAATTCTGGGCTCTGTTGTAGTTGTAAGTCAAAGACTATCGATCTCTTCTCCCCTCTCCCTTCCCCCAAATCCTGCAGCGGCTTCTGAAGAAAACAGACCAGTTCCCACAAGGTTGAACTCTACCTGCCCTCACCTTTGATGATGGATGCTTGGAAGGAGATGAAAGAAACCAGAGGAAGAGGAGGAGGAGGAGGAGGAGGCTCACAGCTCTATTGAAGTTGGTCCCTGAGAGCTTCTCCCCGGTGGAAAAAATGACCACAGTCCTTCCGCTCCTGCTTGACAGCTGGCCAAGGTGAGGGAGGGACGTTGGATAAATGAATCACCTTTGTTGCTAGATACAACCAGGCTGTCTGGGTTAGGCTGAGGGCCCTTATCTCACCTGGTTCACCTGTTCTCCGCTGAGGATGAGGTAGGGACCATGGGAAGGATCTGGAAGGCCTGGAAACCCCAGAGGAGGTGTCCTCCGTTGGATGGAGAGAGAAGGAGGCCACTGTCCCACAATCTTGTCATATGAAGAACATATGAAGAAGGGTTGCAGGAATTGGGTACGTCTAGTTTAAGGAAAAGAAGGACTAGAGATGATGTGAGAAGAGCAACCAGGATGATGAGGGGACTGGAGGCTAAAACATACGATGAACGGTTGCAGAAACTGAACCTGGCTAGTCTGGGGAAGAGAAGGACCAGGGGAGACAGGAGAGCATCTTCCAATATTTGGGGGGCTGCCACAGAGAGGAGGAGGAAGGGGGTCAAGCTATTTTCTAAAGCACCTGAAGGCCAGACAAGGAATCATGGATGGAAACAGAACAAGGAGAGATTCAACCTGGAAATAAGGAGAAACTTTCTGACAGTGAGAACAATCAACCCATGGAACAGAAGTTGCTTTTGGAAATTGTAGGAGCTTCAGCATTGGAAGCTTTCAAGTAGAAGAATTGGAGAGCATTTGTCAGAAATGGTGTAGAATCTCCTGCTTGGGTGGGGGTTGGACTAGATGACCTACAAGGTCCCTTCCAACTCTGTTGAAATCTGTAATCTGTAAAACAAGAGGGAGTCAAGCTATTCTCCAAAGCACCTGAAGGCAGGACAAGAAACCATAGATGGAAACTAATCCAGGAGAGATTCAATCTAGAAATAAGGAGAATTTTCCTAACAGTGAGGACAGTTAACCAGTGGAACTGCTTGCCACCAGAAGTTTTGACTGCTCCATCACTGGAGGCCTTTAAAGAAGAGATTATACAGGCACTGCTCTGAAATGGTATAGAGCAGGGGTCTCCAACCTTGGCAACTTGTGGGCTTTGATTTCCAGAATTCCCTAGCCAGCTTTGGGAGTTGAAATCCACAGGTCTTAAAGTTGCCAAGGTTGGCAACCCCTGGCATACGGTCTCCTGCTTGAGCAGAGGGTAGGTTTAAAAGACCCCAACTCTTATTCTATTGAAAAGGACAGCATTGGCTAAAGAAGACCTGCAAGTGATCCAGGAGATGCTTTTAAGGGTGTTGGGTAATAAGGACACCTCAAAGTGGTCAGTAGTTCCCCTTGCCAGGGTAGTGCCCACACAAAGAGAGGACAGGCAGAGGGTGGCAAGGGGAGGAAGTGGGGTTTCAGCAACCTCTCCCAGTTTCTAACACTCATAATGTTATCTAGTTGGGTCACGAAACATCTGCAAGAAAACCACCAAGCCCCACATTCCTCCTCCTGCTCCAACCCCTCTCCCTTCGAGCACTGATGATGTTCCCTAGTTGGGTCGTAAAACATCTGCAAGAAAACTACCAAGCGCAGAGAGCACCAAGGACTTCATATCCTACTCTTTATCCCACTCTTTAAAATGCTTTTGGGCTGCTTTGGAAGTTGGCGACTCTAAAAGATTCGCAAGAGAAACATATCAGCAAAGTGTAGCTTTGATGCAACAACCCTCACGTTAATCACAGTCATTAAACCCCCAAAATTCGTTCCCTGGCATTCCCTGTCAATTCTCTGTCTCTAGAGGCAGAGAGAAGGGCGGAACTAGCTTAACCACCTCTCTCTCAATAATAATAATAATAATAATAATAATAATAATAATAATAATAATAATAATAATAATAA
>BLBF01000069.1:2525468-2546747 GCA_015471245.1 Laticauda colubrina
CTTCTCCATGCTGGCTCAGGAATTCTGGGAGTTGAAGTCCACAAATGATTTTGAGCCCTGTAGATTAACATAGCTCTCAAAACTAACATTGATCTCAGGGAATTCTATTTCCCTTCCTCCAAGGCAAGGCTCTTCAACTCCCAGAATCCCTGAGCTAACATGACCAGAGGAGGAATTCTGGGAGTTGAAGTCCACAAGTCTTAAAGCTGTCAAGATTGAAGACCCCTGCTCCAAGGAATCTGATTTTTCTCTTTGGTCCTATTTGGTCCCTCTACCCCTACTCAATCCCAAAAGTACCTAGCTAAATCTTTCTAATCTTTCCCCTTGAAAATGAGTTTCGGAAAAACAATTGAAAAAATATTTGAACGTGCAGAAATGAATAGATGAACATTAGAAATTAAAGAAAAAGAAGAATCTGAATATTACATGGTATGGGACTTGTTTTATAAATGGCTAGAAAATAAAATTAATTAAAAGGGATTAAACGTAATTACAAAGCAGTAAGAGAAACTAGTGTAATGTAAGAAACTAGTGAATGTTACTTATATTATATATATGGGAATGTGATTATTATATAGTTATACTGTTAAGAATAATATTGCTAGTAATTGTCGAGCACATAAAATATGTACCAAATCAACACGATTGAAATGGAATGGATTTATTGTGTTAAAAATAAAAAGAATTAAAAAAAAAAAGAAAGAAAATGAGTTTTGGGGTCTCTCCAGGCTGGTATTCCCTATCTGGGGGGGGGTGTCTCCTCCTTCCTGCCCTATTGCTGCCAGCCCCTCCCCCCCTATAGGTAGTCCTCAATTTGCGACATCTGGGAGCAGATTTTTCCATCCATGGCAGTTGTTAAGGGAGTTGGGCCCAATTGTGTGAACTTTGTGCCGCAGACGTTAAGCTAACTTCTGTGCTTGTGATGTGACTCACCTGGTCATTAAGTGAATCCAGCTTCCTCCATGGACAATACTTGGTGGAAGCCGGCTAGGAAAGTTGCATGTGGAGAGCACAAGATCCCAGGACTCTCCCACAGTCATAGATGCATGCCAATCGCCCAGAGCACCAAAATGTTGACCCTGTGATGCCTGGGGATGCTGTACCAGTCATAACGGCGAAGACTGGTTGTATGTCGATCTTGGGCAGGAATCGGGGTGGTGGTAGTTCCGATTGGCCATGAAGGAGGGACATATGTGGAGATGACCTCAACCACACCTGTATACCTGCACAACATCACTGGGATTTTTTTTCCCCAGTGCCCTTTGAACAAAGGTCTCCCGCTTGGGCAGGGGGTGGGATTATCAATCTCTCAATCAGAATAGAGCTGGAAGGAGCCTTGGAGGTCATCTAGTCCAACCCTCCCTGCTCAATCAATCAGAATAGAGCTGGAAGGGGGCTTGGAGGTCATCTAGTCCAACCCTCCCTGCTCAATCAATCAATCAGAATAGAGCTGGAAGGGGCTTGGAGGTCATCTAGTCCAACCCCCTGCTCCAGCAGACCCCATATGATTCCAGACAGATGGCTGTGTACAGCGTGATGCAAGGATAGGTTTTGCAACAGATCGTGGTTTTCCTGTGGTGATGGACAACTTCACATGTTGTACATCAGTTTTCTTTCACTTTCCCCTTCTCAGAGTTGTTTTTAACTGCTGCCAGCTCCCCAACACCACTCAGGGAAAATGGGCAGCCATATAGCATCCAAATCGAGTTGGAAGGGGGCTTGGAGGTCTTCTAGTCCAACCCTCTGCTCAAGCAGGAAATCCCACACCATTCCAGAGAAGTGGCTGTCCAGTCTCTTCTCGAAAACCTCCAGGGATGAAACAAACACCCACAACTTCTGATGGCAAGCAGTTCCACTGGTTAACCGTTTTCAGTGTCAGGAAATTCCTCATACCTCCAGGTTGCTTCTCTCCTGGATTAGTTTCCCTCTGTTGTTTCTTATCCTGCTTTCTGGTGCTTTGGAGAATAGCTTGACCTCTTCAATGGGGCAGCCCCTCAAATATTGGAAGGCTGCAATCATGTCCCATATTCCCCCCCTCCCCAATCATTCTTTTTTAGCCAAACCCAAATCTTACTGAGGTCACACCTAAAGCCCTGCATCCCATTTTGGTCACCACACGATAAAAAAAAGACTCCAGAACAAGTGCAGAAAAGAGCAACCAGGATAATGAGGGGACTGGAGGCGAAAACATACAATGAACGGTTGCAGGAACTGCGCATGGCGAGGCTAGGGAAGAAAAGGATCAGGGGAGACAGGAGAGCAGTGCTCCAATAGGGGCTGCCATAGAGAGGAAGGGGTCAAGCTATTCTCCAAAGCACCTTTGAAGGCCAGATGAAGAATGGATGGAAACTGATCAAGGAGAGATTTAACCTGGAAATTAGCTGGACAACCAGCTAAATAGGAGCCAGCAGAGTGTGGCGGCAGCCAAAAAAGCCAATGCAATCCTAAATTGCATTAACAGAGGGATATAATCAAGATCAAGGAGGTATTAATACCACTCTATAAAGTCTTAGTAAGATCACACCTAGAATACTGAATCCAGTTTTCATCATCACACAACAGAAAAAAGTTTGAGACTCTACAAAAGAGTGCAGAGAAGAGCAACCAGGATGATGAGGGGACTGAGACTAAAACATAGGAACTGGGAAGTGGGCCTGGCTAATCGAGTGAAGAGAAGGACCAGGGGAGACAGGAGAGCAGCCTTCCAATATTTGAGGGGCTGCCCCAGAGAGGAGGCAAGGGGGTCAAGCTAGTCTCCAAGGCATCTGAAGGCCAGACAAGGAATCATGGATGGAAACTGAACAAGGAGAGATTCAACCTGGAAATAAAGATGAAATTCTATGACAGTGAGAACAGTCAACAAATGGAACAAAAGTTGCCCTCGGAAGTGGTGGGAGCTTCATCCCTGGAGGCTTTCAAAAAGAGACTGAACTGTCCTCTGTCCAGACATGGTGTAGGGTCTCCTGCTTGGACTGGGAGGGGTTGGACTAGATGACCTCCAAGGTCCCTCCCAACTCTGCTATTCTGTTATTTTGTTATTCAGAAGTTGTGGGAGCTTCATCCCTGGTGGGTTTCAAGAAAAGACTCCACTGCCATCTGTCAGAAATAGCGTAGGGCCTGTTGCTTGGCCGGGGTGGGGGTAGGGGGGTTGGACTAGATGACCCCCAAGATCCCTTCCAACTCCATTAATCCTGCAACGGTTCCAATGTTTTAGTCTCCAGGCCCTTTAACCATCTTAAGTTGCTCTGCAAACCTCCCAGGTCTCGGATTTCTAACTCTCTGCTCCTCCTCCAGTTCCCCAATCCAAGTTCTGCTCCACGTGGTAAAAACTCTGCTCCCCAGCTTAGCAGCTGCACAACCCATTTACTCAGCTGTGTCTTCTCCACCTCTCGGGAACTGGCAGCGGACTGGTTCCTTCCCACACAAGCGGCAGCATTACTCAGCACCCTGCAAGCACAACTCTAACCCACCCAGTTTCTGCAGAAACTCACACCGAACCAGTAAGGCGGATTCGGTCTGCTCCACAGGGCGTTGTGCTCAGGAACCCACCCGCCCCCAAAAGCTCCATGCTTGAGCCGGAAACCTCCTAGAATTGGGTCTACCTGGCCGGCAGGTTGAATAGTATAACAACAACAGATAATCCGAGTTGGAAGGGACCTTGGAGGTCATCTAGTCCAACCCCCTGCCCAAGCAGGACACCCTACACCATTTCTGACAGATAGGAAGCTCTTTTACAGTGCACAGTTAGTTCTTGACTTACGACCACAACGGAGCCCCAAATTTCTGTTGTGAAGTGAGTTTTGCCCGTTTTATGACTTTTCTTGCCAGTCATTAAGTGAATTGCAGTTTTGAGTTAGCCACAAGGTCGTTAAGTGGAGCTGACTTTCTGCAATGACTGGGCTTGGTCAGGTCGCCACCAAAGAGGGATCTCGTGACCTTGGGGGGGGACAACACTGAGACCATCGTAAATATGAGTCAGTGACCAACATTGTCTGAATTTTGATCACGTGACCATCATGGTTCGTAAGTGTGAAAAAATTGTTGTTCATCACTTTTTTTCTTTTTTAGGGCTATTTAACTTTGGTCACGAAATGGACTGTTGTAATTCAAGGACTAGATGCATCATTGGTGGGTCTGAATTTCCCGAACACAAAGCAGTGGAACAAGGCAGCCTTTTGAAGCTATAGGGGGCTGCATCTATTGGTCATCGGGCAGCCGGGATGAACAGAGGATCTCTGCACTGGCCAAGGGGTTGGACTAGAAGACCTCTAAGGTCCCTTCAGCCCTAGAATTGTGATTCTCCTGCCAACTAATCCTTCGGGTACCATCACCAAGAGAGGTTTCTCTCTCAGCCCTTTACCAGACTGGTATATCCTAGGTTTGTTGAAACCTAGGGCTGGAAGGGACCTTGGAGGTCATCTAGTCCAACCCCACCTGCTCAAGGCAGGAGACCTATCTATCCTGGCTTTTTTTCATTCCCAGTCCTAGGTTGAGACAAAAAGTTTAGCCTTCTTTTTTTTCACTCACCTGTTCACAAAAACACTGTCCCTTTTAAACTTGTGTGGATCCTTTTAATGATGCTGGGCTGGGGGATTCTGGGAGTTGGTAGTCCACAAAGCAGCCAAGCTTGAAGAAAACACTTTAACTGTGATTGACAGCCATTCTTGGCTTACAATTGGTGGGGTTTCCACTCTGGCTCTCTAGACTAACCGCGCCTCTTCCACCATGCCTCCCCCCAAATCCATATAGGTCAGAGGTCTCCAAACTTGGCAACTTTTAAGACTTGTGGACTTCAACTCCCAGAATTCTCCAGCCAGCATAGCTGAGTTGAAGTCCACAAGTCTTAAAAGTTGCTAAGTTTGGAGACCTCTGATATAGGCTGTGACATCAAACCAAGATTCCCCCAACCAGCATAGTTGGGGCCTGGGGTGGGGGCGTCTCTCCAAAACCCCACCAAAGCCCTCCTCCCAGTCCAAATGAAACAGACACTTAACAAAAACAAGCCTTTTTCACAGCAATATGCATTTGTGCCCTTAACAAGATCCAAAACTATGGTAGAAAAATATTCTCAGAAATAGGAGCATTGTAATATACAATACGGTCGATTCTCAGACAACTGAGAAATATTTGTGTGAGGTTTCAGTCCCTGCTTTCTCTTTTCCTTTTTTTGTTTTTAAAGAAAGCAGGAGGGAAATAAAAGGCACTGTCCCATCAAGACGTTAAAAGAGACGCAGGATTTTTGAGTCCAATTCTCACCGTCGGTCCCCGCATGGAATTAAAAGCACCAGAAAGAGATGGACAAAAATATTTTTTTCTCCCATCATGTCTTGACCTCCGAAAAACAGTTCCCACCTGCCCTGTCCAGCTCAAATTTCGGGAGATAAGGAAATGGGGTAGAGACAATTTCCCAGCCATTGGAGGGATAGGAAGCGTTTCAACAGATCAACAGATCTTCTGGCAGGCTTAAAGAGGATCTTTCAGCGGCACAGGATTCGGTCATCCGAGCTAACACAAGCAGCCTGTTTGAAAAAGAAAACCAAAAAAGCAACGGTTAAGACAAAAGATCAGCAGTTGTGTTGCCATCCACCCTTGCCCCCCCCAGGCAAAAAAAAAAAAAGGGGGGGGGGTTCAGCAGGTCAAATAATTGTATGTTTTGGTGGTCAACAGTGTTGTGGCTTGAAAGACTCAGACAGTGAGGAGGTTGGGGAGGAGCATGGGCCAAGTCTTGCAGTCTAGGGAAGGCTCTGATGAGTTGTCGGAGGCAGAAATGGGGCCAGGCCCCTCCGACAGTTATCAGTTGCCTTAGGAGTCAGAGTTCAGTGGGGAAGAAGAACAGCTGGAGCCTGTTCCCAGTGTGCGTACGCACAGAGCTGCCAGACGAAGGAAACAGCGAAGGAACAAGGGTCAACTTGGGAGTAAAGCCACAGGTGGGTGGTGAATGGCCCCTCCCATAGGGATTAAAAGAGGAGCGAAAGGGGAGTGGGGTTTGCAGGGTTCGATCTGTTAGGGTGAAGATCTGTGCCTGGCATTCTTGCCAAGCAATTGGCCTGGCAAATTTCCCAGCCTGATCAAAGTCTGTGGTTGTGAAATCTCACGAAAGACTGTTGGCCGGGACTTTGCTGGAGCGGAATTCCCTTGAACCTAAATAAAAAGAGGTTTTATCGGGATGAGGAGTCGGCTTCATGATCTTGGGAACAAGCCCAGGTCAGAACAAAAAGAGGAAGAAAAAGGATGGCGACCCGAGCTTGCACATGGCACCAGAGGGAGGTCAACAGCCCCGTTTAGAAGTGTTGTGAAACTCAGAAGCTGACATACCCTAAAAGCAGCTGTTTCTTCTAGAGATTTCTTGCAACTTTTATTGCAATCTCTTTAAAATCAGAAAAGCTACAGGAAAAGAAGAAGAAAAAAAGGAATATAATAAAATGCCCACTTGCCCAAGAATCTAACCTCAGATGCCCTTGGACTGGCATAATTAAAAGAATCTTTGATATCAACATTAAATTTAAAAAAAACCAATAAACAAACCGTGATTTATAACCGGGTAGGGGATGGACCACTGTATATAGATAATCCTCAACCTATGACCACAACAGAGCCCAGTATTTTGGATACTTAGGGAGACGTGAGTTTCATCTCACTTTATGAACTTCCTGGCCATCGTTAAGTGAATCACTTCATTCAATAAGTTAGTCACCAGGTCATTAAATGGATCTGGCTTTGCCATGGATTTTGCTTGCTAGAAGTTCGCAAAAGAGGAATCACATGGCAACGGTAATAATAAGTACGAGTCAGTTGCCAAGCACCTGAATTTTGATCATGTAAAAATGGATCATGTCCCTTTTTTTCAGTGCTGTTGTAACTTTGAATGGTCACTAAATGAACATTGGCTACCTGTAAACAAATCTGGGTGTATAATGGGGGGGGGGGAAACGGATGAACAGCTGCAAACTTTCTACAAAAGAGCTGAATTCTAGAAAAAGTAGATTTTATATAAAAGCATAAAAATATCAGGATTTTTTTTTTTAAATCATTTCTCCATCTGAGCACACTGCAAAGAAGTGAAACCCAACGAATAGCCTTGAACAGGTTTGGAATTCAGAAGGCACCTGGTGAATTATGGAGAAATCCTTTTGAATCTCAGGATCCTAAAAGTGATTTTTTTGCCCCCCTAAGAATCCAGAAAGAGCCTTTTGTGGCTCACCAATTCTACTTGAAAAACAAAAAGTTTCCAAAGTTTTTGTCTTGTTAGAGAAGCTTGATCTCTCACACACACACCCCCCAAACGGGGCAGCAGATTCCGCTGGATTTGCAACTATTAAAATTGAGCCAATTTTTACAAAATTTTGCCCGCGCTTCAAAAAACTGGGCTGGGCAAGCGGTTGCTGGCATCCCCGGGCAGCCAGCCTGGCAAGGATGGCTCTGGGCAACGAAGTCCTGTTCTGTGGGTCGTGAATTTATATTTGGAGGACCCCCCCCCCCCCCCGGCCAGCAATGGGATCACGGAACTGGCAAAAGCCCAGAGCCGCTCCGGAGTTTGGCAGCGCTCTTGGGAGAAAGGGGGAAGGCGCGCGTGGGAAGTGGGCAGCCAGACACAAACGCCACGCTGCGCGATCTAATAGGCGCGGGTGTCAAATGGGCACAAACCCCACGGAGCCCTTGAGCGATCTGGGCGCGGGTGGTAGAGAGGCACAAAAACCCCACGGAGCTCCCGTTGCGCGACCCTCCTCCTGGAGGGTCGGGGGGTGGTTTGGGATCTTTCCCTGGCGGGGAAAGGCTCACCTCGGCTCCTCCGGCCGGCTCGTCCACGCCCCGCGGAGGGGGCGCCCCGGTGCCCAGCGGGTCCTGCAGCTCGAGCTGGAGATCCCAAATGTAGTCGATCACGTGCTGGAGGATCTCCACCTTGGAGACGCGGCGGTGGCGAGGCAAAGTGGGCACCAGGGCGGCCAGGCGCGAGTAGCAGCCTTTCATGTCCAGAAGCAGCGAGGCGGCGGCGGCGGCGGCCGCTTGGTCCGGCCCGAGAGGCAATCCCCGGGAAGTTGGGCTGCTGCTGCTGCCGCCGCCCACGCGGGACAGCGACACGCTCTGCTCCGAGAGGCCCCGCGGCAAAGGGTCTCCCCCCGCGCTCTTGAGAGGGCAGCTAGGGCCCGGGGAGACGGCGGGGGCGGCGGGCACCACCTTCATGACACGAACGGACGCAACTCCGAGGACAAAAACCACCCACAAACGCGAACAACCAACTTCCACTCGAACGAAGCCGCGAGTGGCGCTCCGGCTGCGGAGAGGCGGCTTTTATAACGTTCGGGGGGTGGGGGGGGCGCGGTGGGCGGAGCCACGCGGCTGCCGGGCAGCCAATGACGAGAGAGAGGGGGCGCGGCTTCCCGCTCTCACGCTTTCATTGATGGGATTCGCCTCTCCGCGGGACTTTTGCAAACGCGGGTTTTCACCCCCTCTGCTGGTCGTCTGAAGGGCGGGGGTGGGTGGGTGGAACGGGATCGGGGCCAGGTGCAGGTGGAGGCCGCCCCGGGACATGTCGTCGAGGAGGGGACGGAGGGGGAAGAAGGTTGAAAGGAGTTGATGGACAGCTTTGACACTTCTCCCTCCGCTTCCCCTTCGCCGCGACCCGCAGAGACGGAAACAAACGCGTGTCTGAACATTCCTTTTCTCGCCTCCTCTTCCGCACCTCGAGGCTTTGCCCCTCCCTGCCTTCGCCGGCAAATGTGCTGGGAAAGGGGGCGCGCATTGAAGAAGGAATTTTGCTTTTTGGGGGGGAATTTTGCTTTTTCACCTCGCTCCGCACTTTGATGCCGGAATCTTCTCGTTTTGGCAGGGAGAGTTGAGGGTAGACTACAAAACCCATGGCTTCCACTCCGCCGGCTGCCAGTGGTGTGTGCGTGACTGGATCTGGGCATCAGGAGGGCGCCAGGTTAAGGAAGGGCATCCTGGAGTGGGGTGTTTCTTTGCCCCCCCCCCCCCCCCTTTCCTGGGTGTTTTTTTTTTTTTCCCTTCAACGTCTCCCCTCCATCTGGGAAAAAAAAAAACTGCGGCACGGGACACTGACAAGCCACTGGGCTTGTCGTGTGAACGGAGCCACCGAATGCAGCCCATGAAATTGAGAAACTGGCAATTCTCCTTTTGGTTTCCTGGCTCCAGCGACCTAATGGGAGAGGATTGGATAGGTTTTCCTACTCGAGCAGGGAGCTGGACTAGAAGACCTCCCAGGTCCCTCCAACTCTTGTTCTGTAGTTCTGTAAGGGCCTGCTCAAGCAGGGGGCTGGACTAGAAGACCTCTAAAAGTCCCTTCCAGCTCTATTCTATTCTAATTCTAAGCTTCACAGGCGCGTTACCCTCTTTTCCTCCGTGTGTGTGTGTCATTTGATTTGTGTGTTTTGTGTGTTATATATTCTGTGTCATTTGGTGTGTTTTGTGTATATGTGTCACTTGAACTGTTGCGTTTCCTGTGTGTTTGGTCTGTGTCATTGACCGGTTTAGGGGGGATAGCATTTTTACTCTCGTGTTTTGTGTGCGGTATGGATTTTACCCTACGTTTTGGGCTTGTGGATCATTGGCTGTGTATTTGCGTGTTGTGTCGTTATGTGTGAATGTGTGTGTGTGTGTGTTAAAATCGGTCCGAGCTGTCATAGAACGATCGAATCGGCGTCCAAATTTACTTTGAATGTGAAAACAAAAAAAATCCAACGCGAAAAGCTTCCCACGCCACGGGCGGGGCGGGGTCGCAAGAAGGGTTGCTGCGTGGTTTCCCGTCCCGCCAACCAAATGCAACCAGATCCAAATGCAACTCATGTTCCCCTGCCCTCCCCCTCCAAAGAAAATCCTTCGGCTCTTGCATCGAGTTCAGCTTC
This sequence comes from Laticauda colubrina, assembly GCA_015471245.1. Classification (NCBI taxonomy): domain Eukaryota; kingdom Metazoa; phylum Chordata; class Lepidosauria; order Squamata; family Elapidae; genus Laticauda; species Laticauda colubrina. The sequence continues at coordinate 2,535,329 of BLBF01000069.1, forward strand.
CTTCGGGTATTATCCCACAAGTCATTGTAGTGCTTTTAAAATCGTAGCAACTTTCAGCAGAATCTCATCTGCCATCATCAGGCTTCTGTATTGAGTTCGTGTGTATTGAGTTCAATACAGAAGCCTGATGATGGCAGATGAGATTCTGCTGAAACGTTGCTACAACTTTAAAAGCACTACAATGACGTGGGATAATACCCGAAGGAAGCTGAATATATATATGTATATATATATATGTATATATATATGTATATATATATGTTTTTTTAAGTTATCGCGGGTACTTACATGTGTATATGTATGTGTGTGTGTGTATATACACACACACATACATATATACACGTACATACACACACATACATACACACATACATACATACATATATATTCCTTTCCCACAGCGGCCCGCCGCCTCCCCGCCTTAAAAAGCCGCTCAGACCTTCAGACGCCAAGGCCCGTGACGTCACCCATTCATAAAAATCCGCAGCGCTGTCAGCTTGGCGCCTCGCAGCCGGTGCCCATGGCAACCAGAAGAGCGCGAGGCGGGCCCAGCTGAACATCCTCTCCGCCCGCCGCGCTCTTCCATTCACCTGTCAGGCCGCCCTGGGAGCCGCGGAGCTCCCTTCTCCTCCCTTCCCCCTCCCCTGGTGGCAAAAAAAAAGCGCCCCCTCCCCACATCTCCAGGGAAACCCGTGGAAAATAGCCCGCCCCTCCCCAAAATTGAGCCCAATATTTCCGAGACACAAGTGATTTTTCCCTGTTTTACGACCTTTCTTGCCCTCGTTGTTAAACGAATCCCGGCAGTTGTTCAGTGAGGAAAATGGACTTGGAGCAAATCTGCCTTTTCCCATCGACTTGCCTTGTCAGAAGGTTGCCAAAGGGGATCATGGGAGCCCTAGGATACTGCAAAACCGTCATAAACATGAATCGATGGCTGAGCATCTGAATTTTTTGATCACGTGACCAGGAGGGGGGATGCTGCAAGTATTTAAAAAATGGTCATAAGTCCCTTTTTCCAACACCAGCTACATACGACCATATGTGGTGGCCTTGTGTAGAAGCTAAAAGATATGGGACTAAAATATACACCTGGTTGGAAAAAATGATTAAACAACATATAGATTTGAAGCCCAAAATATTTTTATTAGGAATGATACCTGTAAAGAAAAACCATACATGTATTAACAGGTTACAGTAAAGAAAAAAAGATTAAAGAAAAAACATACTTAATCATACATGTATTAACAGCAGCTAGAATTGTGTTTGCTCGGAATTGGAAAAGCGACAAGATACAGATAGAAGGAAAAGTTATTGAAAAAAATATTTGAATGTGCCAAAATGAATAGATTAACGTTAGAAATGAAAGAAAAAGAAGAATATTAATATTACATGGTGTGGGATTTGTTTTATCAATGGTTAGAAAATAAAATAAATTAAAACGGATTAGATGTATTCATAAAGCAATAAGAGAAGTTTGTAAAATAGATATATTGGATACTGCTTATATTACTTATATGGCAATGTGATTAATGTTATATGATTACATTGATAAGAGTATTATTAGTAATTGTTAAGCACATGAAATATGTACCTAATCGATGCACAATTGAAATGGAATGGATTTATTGTATGCAAAAAATTAAAATTACAAAAAGCCACCTTTTTCTGTGCTGTTGTAAGTTTGAACAGTCGTAAAATGCATGGTTCCAAATCAAGGGCTATATTTGTATATAGTAGCCACTGAGGGCATATGTGCAATATCTGACTTTATTTAATAGAAAGGATGCTGCCTTCACTTCTGCATTTAACTTAATTAATTAATTAAAACATTAATCTAACATTTAGCTGCATCTAACTTCAATGGTTAGATGACCTACATCAGGGACCTCCAATCCCTGGGCTTACAGTGCAGCCCACTACTGGGCCGTGACCTATTTGAAATTGGGCTGTGCAAGTGGCTAGTCCTCAGTGAGTCCTCAGCTCCTACAAATTGAGCTGTGTGTGTGTGTGTGTGCGCACGCGTACGCATGAGTCCTCAGCTTATGAGCACAATTGAGCCTGAAATTACTGTGGCTAAGTGAAAGTGGGTTTTTGCCCCCACTTTAAGGCCATTCTTTGCCACCGATGTTAAGTGAATCGCCTGCAAGTGGATAAGTGAGTCCCATGGTTGTTAAGTGAATGGGGATTTTCCCCATTGGTTTTGCTGGTCAGGAAGGTCACCAAAGGGGATCACGTGACCTTCTGGGACCTTGCCACCATCATAACTGTAAGTCAGACCAGAGTTGGGGAAAAAGGCGCCACAGAGCCTGTCTGAATGCAAGACCTGGCTTGGCTCACTGACAGGAGCTGTGTAAGTGGCAGGAATAGTTATAGTGCAGCATGGCAGGCTGATTCTGCTGACTGCCAGGAGTTTCATCCTGAATGGCTCCAGGTTGACTCAGCCTTCCATCCTTCCCAGGTCGGTAAAAGGAGGACCCAGATTGTTGGGAGCCAGAGGCTGACTGTAAACTGCTCAGAGAGGGCTTCCTCCCTCCCTCATTCCTTCCTTCCTTCCTTCCTTCCTTCCTTCCTTCCTTTTAAAGGTTGACTCAGCCTTCCGTCCTTCTAAGGTCAGTAAAATGAGGACCCAGATGGTTGGGGGCAAGAGGCTGACTCTGTAAACTGCTTAGAGAGGGCTCCTTCCTCCCTTCCTTCCTTCTTTCCTCCCTCCCTCCCTCCTTATCTCCTTCCTTCCTTCCTCCTTCCCACCTCCTCTCTTTCCTTCCTTCCTTTCTTCCTTCCTTCCTTCTAAAGGCTGATTCAGCCATCCTTCCAAGGTCGGTAAAATGAGGACCCAGATGGTTGTGGGGCCAGAGGCTGATTCTGTAAACCGCTTAGAGAGGGCTGGGAAGCCTGAGAAGCGGCATATAAGTCTAGATGCTATTGGTAAATGCTATTTAGGCAAAGAGAGGCCCTCTCTCTCTCTCTGCTTACACTCCGAATTTGAAGAGAGACCTCCTAGCTTGGCTCACTGGCGGAAGCCACCTAGGTAGAGAGGCTCTCCCCACTGACACCCCAAATTTAGAGCAAGAGGAGCTATCTGGGCAGGGAGAAGCTCTCTCCGCTTACACCAGGAATTTGAAGCGAGTCATGACTTCTCTGTGCTTACACCTTGAATTTGGAGGGAGACCTGCCTTGGCTCACTGGCAAGAGTCATATATTGAAGGGAGATGCTCTCTCGGCCAACATCCCAAATTTGAACCGAGACCTGACTTGGCTCACTGATGGGAGCCATCTAGGCAGGGAAAGGCTGTCTTGGCTGACACCCCAAATTTAGACCAAGACCTGGCTTGGCTCACTGGCAGAAGCCATCTAAGCAGGGAAAACGCTCTGTCAGAGGACACCCCAAATTCGAAGAGAGACCTGGCTTGGCTCACTGGTGGGAGCCATCTAAGCAGAGAGAGACTCTCCCCACCGACACCCCGAATTTTAGACCAAGACCTGGCTTGGCTCACTGGCGGGAGCCATCTACAGCAGGGAAGACGCTCTCTGGGCTGAATTTACCACCCAATTTGAAACTCCAGAAGCCTCCCATCCTCCCCTCCAAAAATTTGGGGAATGGTCCTTCCTGCGGCTGCCTCTCCCTCCTGCCCACCCCCCAGCCTGGAAGGAAGGCAGGGGAAGGAGGGGGGGGGGCAGCCGTGCAGCTGTGCGGGCTATTGTCGGCGACGGCCGGCTCGAGACGGCGAGCCCAGACAGAGCGGCTCCATCGCTGCCCTGCATTGTTCTCCGCTGCCCCGGGCGGGCGGGGGAGAACCGGCTGCCAAGAGCGCCGGGCGCGAGCGAGGACTGCCTCTCCCCCTCCCTCCTCTCGCCCCCCACCCCCACCCCACCCCCCCTGGCCGAGGGGGACCGAGAGGGCTTCCCGCACTTCTGGAAAGTTGGAGAGACTCCGAACGAGGCGCGGCCCCAGCGCCCGACTGGAGCCCGGAGGAGAAAGGAAGCCCACCGTGGTGGGAATGCGGGGACGCGTGTCGCAAGTAAACCTGGGTCTTGTAGAAAGGCCCGCTGCTCCCCTCACGCCCATCCCAGCCCTTCTTCAATAAAGGAGAATATTGGAAGCTCAGGCTTGGGTTGAAGGGAGTCCTTGGTGGGCGCTGAGTTGCAGGTGTTTCGTGTTGACCCAAAGTGTCCTTAGGAGCACTGATAATGTTACCTAACTGGGTCATGAAACGTCTGCAAGAAAACAATGAAGTTCAGAGAGCACCAAGCACCCTACAGTTGTCCTCCTCTCTGCAAACCCCATTCCATTCTAGCACTGATGAAGTTACCTTGCTGGGGGATGAGACGTCTGCAAGAAAAGCACCAAGGATAGAGAGCACCAAGGACCCCACAGTTCTCCTCTTCACCTCTCCCCCTTCTCCTCCTCCTCCTCAGCTCACTCCCTTCGTCTCCTCCTCTTCGACTCTCTGCAAACCCTACTCCCTTCAAGAACTGATGATGTTACTTAGTTGGGTCATGAAATGTCTGCAAGACACAGGACAGCAACCAAGCTCAGCACCAAAGACCCTATAGTTCTCCTCCTCCACTACCACCACCACCACCACCTCCTCCTCCTCTCCTTCTTCCTCCTCCTCTCCACTTCTTCCTCACCTCTGTAAACCCCTCTTCCTTCTACCACTGATGACGTTGCCCAGTTGGGTCATGAAATGTCTGCAAAAAAACAGTCAAGCTCAGAGAATACCAAGGACCCCAATGTCCTCCTCACGCTCTTCCTCTTCCTCTCCTCTCCACAAACCCCTTGTAGCACTGATGATGTTCCCTAGTTGGGTCATGAAACGTCTGCAGGAAAAAACCCCAAGTTCAAGCGAGCACTGAGGACTCCAGCCTTTCTTCCTCTATGTTTGTCATTTGGGAGATGGGTGGACTTCAACTTCCTTGCTGGCTGGGGAATTCTGGGAATTAAAGTCCACACCTCTTTTTTTTAAAGTTTCTAAACTTGAGCAAGTCAGCGCTTGTTCTCTGGGCTGCTTGTTGTAAAATACGAAATTCTGTGCCAAAAGGCTGGCAAAGTGGACTGCCTGTGTTGTATGGACACAGCTCATTCCCGGGCACTTTATACTCCGCTGGCTGTATCCTTGCCAACCCAAAATATGGCATTTCTTGGATTAAGTAGGTCACGTGAATGCAGTCATTTGTTTCTCCAAACTTTGGAGAGGAGGAGGGGAGGAGGGGAAGAAGGTTTGGCACCTGCGGAGGACCTGAAGACTTCTTGCTTTGCAGGTAGATCAAAGGTGCAAGTTCAAAAGGGAGAACAGTTTGAGGGAAGGTGCAGTTTGCAAATCGCTGCCTATAAAAACCACCTGCAGCTTCAAGAAAGCACTTTCCTTCCCCTGGGTGCTGCTGCACCTGGGCCCAGGTGTGCTGCCTGCCTGTGCTTCCCTTCCAGCTGGCCCCTCTCTGCCCAAGGCAAACTTCCCATGACCATTGAATTAATCCACCCCAAGGATGTTCCCAGGGTACCTGTCTTCGCCTCCATCCGGGCCAGCTGACCGATAGGTATCAGGTATAGGGGCAACAGGTATGGGCTGCGCTTGTGGAACCAGTCTGGCAAGGCCTCATCAAGGGAAGTGGGCAACCTGCTGTCACTCAACCCCTGCCTCTGCTTCTGAAAAATTCAAGGATTTCTTAACCTCGGCAACTTTGTAAAACGGGAGTAGGGGAACTTCCAACTCCCAGAATTCCCCAGCCGGCAAAGAATTCTGAGAGTTGGAGTCCACCAAGGGGTGAGATTCAAAAATCCCAGCAACCGGTTCTCTGCCCAGTTTCTGGGGGGGGGGTGCGGCCTACTGGAACTACTGGGACGCTTGTTTTTTGCCCTCCCCAGGATCCCGAGGCTTCCCTTGAGCCTCCAGGAAGGTGAAAATTGCCTCCCCCGGGCTCCGGAGGCTCTCTGGAAGCCAGAAACAGGCCTATTTCCAGACTTCCGGAACTTCCGGGAGGGCCATTTTTCACCCTCCCCAGGCTCCAGAGGCTTCCCTCGAGCCTCTGAGAACAAAAACAACCTCCCCCAGGCTCTGGAGGCCAGAAACAGGCCCGTTTCCAGACTCCCGGAACTTCTGCGAGGCTCATTTTTCACCCTCCCCAGGCACCGGAGGCTTCCCTTGACCCTCTGAGAGGGTGGAAACAGCCTCCCCCGGGCTCTGGAGGCTCTCTGGAAGCCAGAAACAGGCCTATTTCCGGAACTTCCGGTTCGGCCTGTTTTTTGCCCTCCCAGAACCTCCGTGTGCACCCTGCCCTTATCAGCATCCAAAACAGGCAGGGAGGGGCGGGTAGGCCCAGCCAGTCAATTCAACTACCGGTTCGGTGAACCAGATGTAAATTTAACATCCAGTTCACCTGAACCTGTCTGAACCGGCTGAATCCCACCCCTGAGTCCACTGGTCTTAAATTTGAGAAATACTGGTTTAACGTATGTGTGAAGGAGCGAGGGAAGGTGTGCCTTTCCTCCCTTGATGGAAGTTGCAACTTTCAGAAGCTCAGAAACTGGGGGATTCTGGGAGTTGGACTCCCCCAGTTTAAAACCTGAGAGACACTGGTTTAACGTATGTGTGAAGTGTTGAAAGTCAGCATCCACCCATCCTCCTAGAGGGTTAACATCATTGCCCAGAAGATCATGGGTTGCTCTCTCCCCTCTTTGGAAGAAGAGCTCCTGCTGCCTCAAGAAAGTTCAAACATTCTCAAAGATCCATCTCATCCTAGGCAACTCTTTTTTTCAACTATTACCATCTGGCATACAGTGCAGGATAATAATAAAAACAAGGACAAATAGGCTGAAAAACAGCTTTTATCCCAGAGTAGTAGCTATATTTAATTCTACTGCATAGTGCAATATGAATGCAATATCAGGGGTTTGCAAGTCAATTGCATAGAATGCAAAGGATGTGGGTTTGTGTTTATTTTTGGTCATAATGTACACTGAAGATGGTATTTAATTTCATTGTACAAGGTGCAATGGTAATAAAGTAAATTAGAGAATGAAATATTTTGGGGAATGTTAAAAATGCAAGATAGAATATTTCCCCTAAAGGAGAAATGGGGAAAAATCTTAAGGGAGGCAGGAACCAACCCCAGACTCCCTCTCTGCCTCCAAGCAGAAACTAAGGAGGCCAGTTTTTCAGAAATGCAGATTTGGCAATCCATTCAGAAAGACTGGGCCAGACAGAAACTCCAGATAAGCAACGCAATTAGGCAAGCCAAAGGTTGACAAGTTTAGCTCAGACAAGCAGGATTTTTCTTCCAACAGAACGGAGTGAGGGAGTGTGTGCCTTTCCTTCCTTGATGGAAGTTGCAACTCACAGAAACTCAGAAACTGGGGGATTCTGGGAGTTGAAGTCCACCCATTTTAAACTTGGCCAAGGTTGAGAAACATTGCTATAGAATTATTTTGGGATGCTATTGAAAGCTCTAGAGCCAATATCTCTTGTGGACCATCGGTAGCCTGCGGAGCTGGCAGCAGAGTTGGACAGTGTGGGGAGGAACATGAGCCAGTCCTGGAGTCTGGGAAAGGCTCAGATGAAGGATCTGCATCCGACACAGAGATGGGGCCAGGGCCACCTGGGAGTTATGTGCCGACTTCAGAATCTGACAGCAGTGAGGCAGAGGAACAGCGGGAGCCTGTTCCCAGTGTGCGCTTGCACAGAGCTGCCAGAAGGCAAGAACAGTTAAGACAAAAGGGGCGACTTGAGAGTAAGGCTTGGAGATGATTGGCCCCTCCCATAAGACATCAAGGAAGAGCCAAGGGATGTGAGCCTTTGCAGGAAGCAACTTTGTTCGTTCTGGTCGGTTTAAACTCTGAAGTTCTGTGTGGACTTCGTGCTCCGTTTGGCCTTGTACAGCCAATGGGCAATTTAGTCATTGGCAGCATTTCCGGGGAGATAAAGGTGGGTGCTTATCAGCCTTATCCCGAAGGACTGTGGCAGACTTCCCTTGGACTATTCATCAACTGTGTGGGACTCGTTATGGGCTGTGAATGCATATAATTCACAGCCGTTGAAATATAAAGAAAGGTTTTTAGGAACAGCATGTGATTGTTGTTGTCTCAGGAAACCTTGGTCAGAACAATATCATTTCTGGGTGAAGATTTGAGAAGCGGAGATTCAGGTCTAATTAAATGGGCATGTGATGACCCAAAGGGGCACGGCACAGAAGCAACAAAGTCACAAAAGTAGGTAAAGTCCCTTTAATGCATCCAACTTGGCCCCCAATGTCCTGTTATCGGCTGGAGAAAAAACTCTCCCAAGAACAGTTTTTAAAGGGAAGAAATTTAATCTGAACCAAAAGTACATCTAAATTATAAATAAAAACCAACACAAACCATGCTGCAGCAATTAATGAGACAGGGCACGATAAGGAATTGCAGAACTTAAAAGATAATGAAACATATATTTGGGAGGATGCCAGAACCCAAGATTTGACAAACAAAGATAACGCATGCTTTGCTTCCAGCAAGGTGCTGTGTGCAAATGCCCTTTTTAAATCCTGTTTTCCCAGTTGCAGCTAATGAAGGGAATCAGGGCCCTTTTCTCCTCCGTAACCCATGTAACCCATGTTGCTCCCTCCTCTGTTCCTCCCTGCATGCCCTAGGATGAAGAAGGGCCTGGGTCTTCCTCTGAATGCCCAGCCAGACTGTGCCCTTCCCCAGTTTCCTCCACAGACTCTAACAGGGGCATGATGGAATCGCCGTGGTCATCAGCTCATTGGGGTGGCTTTCAAAGGGGAGTGCTGGATGGCCCAGAATTCCAGATTACAGGTAGTCCTTGATTTATAACCATTCATTCAGTGACCATGCAAAGGAGCAGTACAGTGGCCTTGAGGTGGAGCTCTTGCTTCACAATCAGGAGGATATGAGTTCGATCCTGGGTAGAGGCAGATATTTCTCTCTCTGAACACACTGAGAATATCTTTGCCAAACAACACTCCGCATTGGGGACAAGAAGGGCATCTGGCCAGTAAACACTCAGCTCCATTCAGTTACCCAGAGTCCACCCCGCAAGGGATTATGGGGTCATTAAAAGAAGATGTTTTAATGACTATTCAAACTTACAACTGCACTGTAAAAAAGTGACTTACATCCATTTTTCATACTATTGTATCAATATACTTGCATAGTACCGTTGTAGCATCCCCATTTGCCAGGCGATCCAAATTCAGACGCTTGGCAGCTGACTCGTAGTTATGATGGTTGCTGTGTCCCAGGGGGACATGCGATCCCCCTTTTTGCAACCCAACGAGCAAAACCAACGGGGAAGCCAGATTTATTCAACGACCATATGACTCCCTTCAGAACTGTGGCAAAAAAAAGGTTGTAGCACGGAGCAACCCTCCTGGGACCACTATCTCTCGCTTAGCAACGGAATTGTTGGGGCTCCGTCGTGATGGCCGTCCTTGCAAGATGGCCTGAGGACATGATCCAGCCCACGGGGGCTTCCTGGGCAAGAATGGGAAATATTAATTTTTTCTCACAGCAACGGTAACGTTTATCCGGTGACATCACAAAAACGTCTGCTTGGTTTTCTTGCTTATTTATTTGCAAGTATTTATAGACTGCTCCATTTCCAGCAAGAGGTGTTTTGGTGCTGCTGCTTCTTCCAGGATGTGATCTGCAAATTTCCAGTCCTGGGAATTTCCACATCCGAGTCGTCCTAAGAGCAGGCTTCAACCCTGTATATTGTGTGTGTGTGTGTGTGTGTGTGTGTGTGTGTGTGTGTGTGAGTGAAGATTGGGGGGACAATAGGAAAGGGATGGGAGGCACGATGGTGCGCTTATGCACGCCCCTTACAGCCACTTAGGTATGGGGTGAGGTCAATAGAGGTTAGTTTGAGGGTAAAGCAGGTGACAACAGAATCAGGTAGTGAGTTCCAGGCATTGACCACTCTGTTGCTGAAATCATACTTCTTGCAATCGAGTTTGGAGTGGTTTACATTAAGTTTATATCTGTTGTGTGCTCTTGTGTTATTGTTAAAGCTGAAATATTCATTAACTGGTAAGATGTTGTAACATATGATTTTATGTACTATGCTTAAGTCTAATCTTAGTCGGTGTAGTTCAAGGTTGTCTAAGCCAAGAATCTCAAGCCTGGTGATGTAGGGCAGTGGTCCCCAACCTTTTTTGTACCAGGGACCAGTTTCATGCAGAAACACTTTTTCAAGGACCGGCAAAATCAATTCTTCCCCAATAGTAAAGGGCTTCTTTATTATTTCTTTACTAAAAACATATTTTTATATATATATTTAATCATGATTATTCATTCTTTGCGGCCCGGTACAAAATGATCCAGGGACTGGTACCGGTCCGGGGCCTGGTGGTTGGGGACCCCTGATGTATGGTATTCTGTTGAAAACAGAGGAGTGTAGTACTCGTCTGGTAAAATACTTCTGGACTTGCTCAATTGTATTTATGTCAGATATAAAGTGCGGATTCCAGGTAGCAGAGCTGAATTCAAATACTGAATTCAAATATTGTCATCTGAGTTTGCCATACCAGGAAATCCAACAAGAAAATTATTGTTTCTTATGGCACTAAACTCCAGCTTCAGGTCAGTTTCAAATCACCCATTAAACACCACTATTACCACATTCAACAACTGTCAGAATTTAAGCCAATTGCCTTTATCTTACACTTTCTCCAAATCAACAATCATCAGTACATTTCTTGTTGCTTTCATGTATTCCTCAATGACCTGTGGAAAAGTGAGTATCTGCTCCACGCATCCCTTGCTTGGCGTGAAGCCACATTACATTTCCCAAATTTTGCTGACTGTCTTGTCTCTTAGCTTTTCAGTGAAATTCCTGCCAAACTCTTTCCTGGACACTTTCACCAATCCTTCTGTAATTTTTGCATTCACCCTCCTTACTTTGCCTTTCATATTCAGTTTGCTGGAAGTCTGATGGAAAGGGAGAACAATTATTGTTCTCTAAAGAATATTCATCTAAAGAATATTCCTTATTTTGTTTGAAATGTTGTTTGCCTTCCGTTCCCAGCGGCAAAATGCAGTTATCCTGGCTCTGCTTTCTAGGTGGGTATTTAAGTTGCTGGCTAGATGTGATCTTTGTGTGTTTTTGAGAAAAGCTTTGGTCTATGGGATTGTGATGACTGGCTTTGGAAGAAGCTATCTTTCACCCATAGCCTTTTGAAATAAAAGCGAGTGGTTTTTCTTTGCACAAAACCTCACACACTTCAGAGAAATTCCATTTGGGCCACTTTGCTCTTTCAAGAGGCCCTGAATGGCTTCATCCCACCTCATGCATAGATGATGGATAGATAGATGATAGATAAATAAATAGATAGATGATAGATATAGATGATAGAGATAAAGATAGATATAGATAGATGATAGATAGATAGATAGATAGATAGATAGATAGATAGATAGATAGAT